>JAOEHX010063305.1:0-21415 GCA_025448015.1 Bolborhynchus lineola | reverse complement strand
TTCATAGTTCGAAACCAGAACATCATCATGTCTTAGATTACACTTTTTTTTTTTTTTTTTTTTTTTTTTTTTGGTTTTGTGGTGAAAAAAATTTTTTCATTTGATCCTCAAAGGTTTGCCCAAATTTGTAACTCCTAAAGGATTTTTAAGTGGAAGCTTTTAATCCAGGTGAACTACTTGTATGCATTAATGCTTAACAAAAGAATACTGATCAGCTTTCAGTTGGTAATATGCCTAAGTAGAAATCAGCTAGCATGCTAAAAGATTCAGGTTGAAGCTAATTGCAGTGCAAAATAGTTTGATAAAATTTTAATACTGAGTTTTGGTATTTTAATAGGCTCTTGTGTAATATTCAAACAGCTGAGCACAAGTAAGTAAATGCTAGTGAGAAAATATTCTATTCTGTAATATAAACCCATAGTGTAACTAGCTTATTTGCTAAAAGCTACCATTCTAGAAGTTGAATCTTTTTTGTATTATACCAAATGTTATCGTTTTATGTGTGTTACTGAGGAACAAATCAACTTTTAATGTTCTTGTTTCCTGTCATATTAAGGTGCATTTTTACCATACTGGTGTAGCAAGCTGTTCCTACTTTCATCAGAATGCTTATCACATGCTTCTGGCAACATATGCTTAGGCAGGAGAAATTTTTGACAAGAAAGCATGCAATTGCATGTTTAACAAGTCTTCAAACTTTGTTTTGGATTTCACCTTTTAAAACACAAAAGCATTGAAGTAGGCCTATTGTTTGAATAACCTTCCTCCATTAAGTACATGAATCTTTACCCCTCCAGGCTTTGTTCATTTGCATTTTATCTCTGCCACTCTTCCACACTTTTATTTCACTCTTGACCCTGTTTCTAGGAGATGTGCGAGTAAGAAGTCGGGCAGGATTTGAAACAGAGAGAAGAGGTTCTCATCCATACATTGATTTCCGTATTTTTCACTGTAAGTATTTAAAAGCAGATAAATGACAAATAAATAAAGGCTTCCATTAATTTAAAATACTGAGCCTCTAAAAATAAAGTTAGCAGCTCATATCACAAGGCCGTTTTTTATACTATATAGGAAAATCTTTCATGCAGCTTCATTACCAAAAATAGAAGAGGAAAATCTTTACTGCTAAATTTTGGTTTTAAAAATATGATTTAAACTCATAGAATTTAGACTCATTGAATCCCTGTGGAAATGAAGATTATCTTATATCCAGCCACTGATACGTGTGCCGAGTTCTTGGCAGGCTCAGTCGGTTAAGAATAATACTTTCCTGCTTTTATAAGGCAGCAGAAGGGCCTAGTCCAGGATGACTTTTAAACTCAACGTAGATGTCAATGTGTTTGATTTTTTTTGTAATCAATTAACATTAAGTTTACTTAGACGTGTAGCTAGGACTCAATTTTTGTTTTTTGATGTAGACAAATCTTAAAGATTAAAGTGTGGTAAGAAAACAGGAGGCTACATTTTTTTTGATTGTGTTTTAGGAAACATTTTTCTCAGAAGTGTTGCGAGGAGAATATTTTTAGATAATTTCAGGTTTTTTTTCTCCACATCTATATTGTTATAACTAAATATGTCAGAGTTGTAATATAAAAGCTTCAGAAACCACCAAACCAATACACAGCAAAAATGTAGGGGATTTAAGTCTAATATTATTGGCATAATTTAAATAAATGCAGTAGGTGTCATAAATTACCTGCCTATTCCAACATTGTATCAGTGCAATTCCAAGCATTCTGAATGGAATGGAGAGAATTAGAAAAACTTACTTCATGGTAACAAGTGTGGTTGTTGTAATTACTTTATTATAAAAATGAGTGGCAGAAACTGGTCTAATCAATATTCTGATCTTAAACTAACTCTTAAAAGTAGATCACCAGTTAAATCTAAAATTCTTAAACTCTGTCTCATTCAAAAGTTAGCATCATAAAATAGGTGAGAAAACAAAGTTTGAAGAGTATGCTGTATTTAATAAAGATAATAATAATTCTATCTCAAGTCCTGATAATTCTATTGAGTATAATACAATATTCTCTGTAGAAATAGCACACAATTTATGAATGCATAACTGTCTTTTGTATATATATATGTGGTTTTTCATGCTGATACAGGAAACTACTAACAGAATTATTAAAACAGCTGCCTGATAAAAGGCAGTCAATGTATAGTATTATTATTGTTGTCAAGTTAACTGTATTTTCTGTGGATACTCATTAACACTGTTTCTTCCAATCCTGATGATTGTGTATCAGACAGATCATGACTAATCAGGAAAAGGATTTTCACACCCTTTCTTCTTGCCCCTACTTGTTCAGGCAGTCACCAACTTTTAGCAACATCAACTGTGGTGTCTGATGACAGTGAAGAATGTTGCTAGGAGGCCCAAAAAATTCTTTGGCTGTAACTTCCCTCTCGAGTCAGCTGCTGTGGCAATTTTCAGAGTTGCCATGTTATATACACTTCAGGATTGTGGCCTGTTGCAGTCTTGCTCTTTCACTTCAGGTTCTTGCTTCATCGTCGAGTTTGTTCCAAAGTTAGTGAGGATTTCAGCCCCAGCTCTCACTGTACCACTGGAGTATGCATTTACAGATTTATTTTTTTTATCAGTAAAATATTTTCTTTTTCTCTGCAAAGCTGATTGAGCCCTGATTATTGTTTCCTTGTTCAAAGCAAAAGGCGTTTCATATCGTACTATCAGACTACAGGTAGAGAGAGGTTGTGGGAATCGGATTTGACCTCATTTTCAGGATATTCTCCCTACCCTCCCCCTGGAACTCCAGAAGGATTTTGCCACAGAGAGCTGCATGGTTGAAAAATGTTCACCCATATGAGTAATAGGCAGCATGTGAGAGGAGCCAGTTGAGCAAGCCCACACTTCTTTGCTTGGGGCAAAACTGGACTAAAGAGGGTCTCTTCTGCAGCTGAAGCAGGCTAAACCATCTGAATGTTGGCTTTTTTTCTCCCCCTCCTTCACAACTGCGTACTGAACATAAATAATGTATGGATGTGCTTCCTTCATGGTGCTTGTAAAGTTTCACTGTAACTTTCTTCTGTGACTTTGTGGTTCTAAATAATTTGCACTGTTCATTGCTTACCTGTTTTGCAGATGACTTACATGGTGGCTGTCATTCACGGTGTTGCAGCATTATTGCCATTTTGTATTTTGCTTAGCTAACTTTTATTGTTAAGCGTTATTTTCCTTTTTTGTCAGTGATGTTTTGTGAAGAAGTTAAATGTCTTTCAGGAAGTCCAGCTTAATAATCTGATGACCTGTTCTCTTTTTCTGGTATTTCATTAATAGGCTCTTAACCCAGTGTCTTATTAGTAGGTTTGGAGAGTATTGAATTCTAAATGCGTTATTCTATTTTCAGGAAGCTGCTGATGTTTTGTTTTGTTTTTTTTTAGTGATCGCTTCTGTTTCATAGCACTATTTTTACTTGCCCTTCAACTAGTGTTACCAAAGTAAAGTTTGTTAGTGTTGAGTTCTTAAAGACACTTCTGTTTCTTCTTAAGGTTTACAAGCTCAGTGTCTGCAACTTCATCCCAGAGTTCTGTATATGAATATTCAAGTTTCTAAATTGACTTAGAAGTATTCTCAAGGGTAACTTCTTTTGAAAATCTTTAAATCTTTCTTAGATTTTAAAATTATTGTTGGGAAAATGTCTCTGTTACTACAGAAGGAAATCATATCTGAGGGTTATTACATGGAAAATGGACAGATGATTTGACTTTTGGGTGATAGTTTTTCTACTGTATTATCTGTTATTCCAGAGGTCACATTTTCATAGCTGATTGCAGAAACTAGCCAGGAGGAAGAAACACATTTTTGTTTCAACAAGCCTGCTTCCCAATGCATAGGGAGAGTCAGGATTGCATTCTTCATGTTGGTCTATTAATTGATTAACATCAGGACATTATCAAGTAGTAGTATTTCCTGTTACTGTGGTCTGTTGATTATGTCTGTGTGAGACTATGGGCAAAAACTTATGTTAGCAGCTCAAAGCCATCATTTCTGGAGAGGAAAGAGCAGCCACGTAACTTTCTTGCTCAGAAGGAATTTTTTTACCTTAAATGTAATGGTCTGGTTTTGTTCAGTGGATGTACATATTTCACAGTTGCACAGTAAATTGCATACACTTTAATATTGATTTGAATATAGGGCACTGAATCTACTTTTTCACTTGTCAGGTAACAAGGAAGGAGTTTGACAGTTTACTGTCTTGGCAACCCAGCATGTGCTGTTTGTTTTTTTGGTGAAGTTACTGAAGAAGTGATTGCAGTGGTTATAACCACTTTTGCTTTCTGCTGGTTTACAAATAGGTGACCGTTAACATCATAAATAGTAATTCAGTCTGCAGCGTAGACAGAATATGTTGGTTAAAGCTAATGCAAACCAAAATCTTTGGTAGAGGAACTGGTAAATGACAGTATAAAGTATTTCCTTTTTCAGCGCTAGCAAACTGGGGTTTGTTTTCTTGCTGTTGAAATGTTGTCCATAAAGTCTGTTGTTTTTTATATGCATCTGTCTGTGTGTATGTATACACACACACACATACACTTAAGAAACTTTGGTTACATTTGCCTAGCACAAACAAACAAAAGAATATGTGATGTGCCTCAGTTATTCACTGTTTCACCTGAAAAACCAGAACAATCAGCAAATGTGCTCAGTGCCTTATACAGTATATTCTAGTGAGGAAGTGAGGCCAGAATTAGTAAAGTGAAGCTAAAGTGAATCATTAAGATAACAGCAAAAATATTGGGATGTGTCTTAAGCAGATACAAATCTAATGCTTTCAAACTTCCTTTTTAGGAAAGGGTTGGTGGATATAGTCTGGGAGAACTGGGTAAAAAACAAATACTTTGGTTTTGTGGAGAGGAAACATTTTTTACACTTGCTTTTTCCTGTTGTGTCTGTAATAGAACAGATAAGATCTTGTTAAAAGGTTTGTAGAATCCTCTTGTGCCACTCTAGTCTGAGCTTCTATGAGGAGATGGTGATGTTGCCAATATGTGGCTCTTTTGTGTTTTATAGGTAACCAGATGTCATATTTGTGAGTTAAAATATCATAGAAGCCAGGGTTTAGAGTTAATCAGTATGTTTCTGTAAATGTTTAGGAATGACCCAAATTTGAATCAAATTGATGCTTGCCTACAGCACAGTGTTTTACTTAAGAGACAGAAATATGTGACTGGAACTTGAGACTTCATTATAAGTGGTTCTTAGTTGTATGTGGAGCTTTTTAAGCAGAGAAACGAACGGAAAGAAGAGATTAGGTGACTTTTATAGGTGATGGATAAATCTCTTCAAGAGTGCAAACATGAAGAAATTCCAAAGTTTGTCTTTGGTATACAACTTTCAGACAGTTTACTTGGAAATCACAGTTCACAGAATATTTTGCATGCTACTCTGAGATCTTGAAAAGAGGTCAGCATCTACATCTTGCAGTGTTGCTTTAAACTTTCAATTTTTTTGCTTACAAATAATTGGAAAAGGTTTACCTTGGACAGTGAATTTAGACTTTCCTTGAGTGAGAGGACAGAAGTCAAAGAAGAGGCAAGTTCAAATCCAAATTGATTGCCTTAAGTAGTTGGGAAATGTGTGTGTAGCAGCACCGGATCATGTTTTTGACAATACTATCTAGAGGTTAAGATAAAACGAGCATAGTCCAGGTGAAGTTAAATTCCCCTTTTTTATGTTCAAGAAAATAGAGGAATTACCTAACTATATCTGGTTAAGAATAATTGTCTGTCTTGTTCAACTGTGAAGAAGGGTTAGTTTCAGAATCAATAATGTCATGCAAGAAGATTTCTGTGTGGCTGTAGGTTGAATGAAGTATTTGTTTCTCTTTGAAAATGTCAGCGCTGAGGAGTGAAAAGCTTGTACTCAAGAGATTTGTTTAAAAGCTGCCTTTCTGTGAAGGATGGATTCTGAAATTGCCATCTATTCACAATCGAGATTATTCGAATGGATGGTTTTCCTCAATGTGAGAGGAATTTAACTTTGGTTTAGTGTGGAGAATCCAGTCACACAAGGGGAAGTCACAGAAAATGTCTTAAATACAGTTGTGATCAAAACAAAGCAGTGAGGATAAAGTAAAAAGTGAGCTTGGTTAAGGAAGATTTCAGGATAAAAGCTTCCAATTAAGAATACAGGACAGATTAATTTTATTTTAATCCTATTTATTTTCCTTTTGCTATCCTATACTGTTATTTTACCTATAACTTCTTTTCGAGCATGTGTGCTCTGGAATCTTGCTCTGGTACAACTCACTCAGTGTTTTATTGCTGAGGTGTGTTTGACCTTAGAAGAAGACATAGCCATATTCAATTTTTTTTTTTCTTGTTTTGAGCCTCTCCAGTGTGTTCCTTATTTTTAAAGGCTTTTTTTTGGTGATGGTCTGGAATATATTATCCTTTTTTAGGGAAAAGAGTTGAACCATTACGTTGTGTACTTGTTCAAAAGCTTCAGTATCCTTATTAACACAGCATAACCCATTTCATAAGGGATATATATGTATTTTGGTGATAGTCTACTAAATATTTTGCTTCACTGAGATTTGTTAGTTCATGCTGTGTTGTGAACTACAGGTTTACTTTGCTTGGTGGGTGGATTCACGTTAAAAGTACACAGCTGCAGGATTGCTGGAGTTATGTTTCTGTAAATTGGTAGGGAGAGAATATGTCTTGTATATACTAATTCGTAGTCGTGAGATAATTGGAAAATGTTATGCAGTTCAGTACAGGAATGGCATTGTTCAATTCACTTAATTTTGTATCCTTCCTGAGGTGTTTACAGAAATATTAGAAGGAGCCAAAGTTTGAGAGCTTTATAAGTAGAATCCTTTACATACCTTTTCACAGTGTTTTCTTTACTCTTCTGCTGCTGTGTAATGGTTTACGGTGCCACTGGAGAATTAGCATTTAATTCATACTGAAGTAATGTATTTGCTGCACTTTGAGTAATTTCTTTCAAATTAGCTCTGTTCTGAGCAGAGAATTATACCAAAGGACTTTTAGACTTTCTCTTCGGTCTCTTCCAACCTGAATTACTCTACCCTTCAGTTGCTTTGTACTTTGCTAATGCAATATGTAATTTTGCAAGACCCTTCAGGAAAGGAGTTATCTTTGGTGTTGGTGCTGCCTAGCTGTTGCCCTCCATTAGGGAGGATCTGTTGGAAAAATACTTGATTTTTTTTTTTTTTTTTTAAGCTGTGATGCTATTAGGGTTTCTTGACACTTAACACATTTTGCTGATTCCACTGGGGTCAGATGACACGTGTAAACCCATGTTTATTTCACTAATCTTTAACCCACAGCTTCTTTTCAGGTGATCATTATTTGCAGAAAAAACAAGCATGAATGTATAAATACATATATATGGTACATGAAAAAAGAAGCAGTCTGGCTTAGTGTTTTATTTTAAGCAGAATAGGGGCTATAGTGCCTTAAAGTGAAACTAAGCAGGGCTTCAGAGTGGTTCTAAGGAAGGTAATTAAGATACCAGTAGTCTTTATATATAACTTAAAATCCTTGCTGAAATTATAGCTTCCAAATAAAATCATAGTTTTATATAAGACTTCAGTACTGAATTTCTTAAAAGTACTTTAAAATACAAATAATAAGGGGAAATTTAAAGAGCTAAATAACAGGACTTAATTTTATTTTTGTTTTTAAATGTACGCATATCTGTTGTAATGCATTTCTTCGCTGTTTGATGGGAATAGATGTGAAATTAGAATGCTGCTGGGTCCCTCTAGTGGTGTGAAATGCTGGGTAATGCTTTCAGGTGATGCATAAATAGAGGACGATTTGTATCGTGGAAGACCTTGGAAATAACGTTATAATTGGCATGTGAAATTGAATATTTCTTTCAAATGTTTACCAGTAGTGGAAACTTTCAGATATGTCAGGTTTGGAGATAGTATCTGCTGTGTAAAAATGATAAACGTGTAGTTGGTTTGAGCATGGAAAAATTGTGAGAGGTTACTTTCATGAGAGAAGAGATTTCCTTGATTTTTGTTTTTGGGAAAAAGCTCTTCTGGTGGACCTGTGCACCTTAAACTTCTGGTTTCACGTTCAAACATAAGAAAGATCCATCCAGCCCTAACTTTTCTATGATTCTTTCGAATGTCTAATTCCTTTTCCTGTTAGTGGCAGTGATTCTGAGATCCTCAGTTAAGCTCCTTCTAGTGGTAATAACAAAATTCAATTGTTTTTATCATGAATAATTTGTTATTTACCTTTTGGGCTGTAGCAGGGAAGAAATCGGTGTTTATTTTTTATGCTGGATAGCCCTGTTTCGGCCAGGACCCCATCAGACGCTACGAGTCTTTACATTAAGAGAAAGTTGAAGCTTTTTGCTGCAATTTAAGGTTTCTATTAATAAGAAGTTAAACTAAACCACAGTTAAGTTGTCATTTTTCCTTTTGTTGTCTGCCCTTGCAATATGTAAGGTGCAGAAATTCAGGGAATAAATATGTCTGTATATTATGATTTTGTAAGTGGTTGTCTCTTGTCTTATTTTGTATTTTTATTTCAGCATGAGAAAAATAAATATTTAATGTGCCTGTGAGATGTGATAAAAATTTTTTTTTTTTTAGATTTTCATAAAGTACAGCACACTTAAAAGATTGGGAGTGGGAAGAGAGATTAAAATAAGTATCTTGGAATACAGATGAAATCTGTTGTATGAAGGCAACTCGCATGATTTTGTTGCTGTATATGCATAACTTTAGCAAAAAAAAATGACATTAGTAAACAAAATTACTTGGAGACTTTTTTCATAATGGCAGCATCTCACTTAAAATATCTAGAAACAATATAAAAATTTTAATAATAATAAAAAAATCTTGGGAGTAATAAATAGGTGATATTCTAACTGAAAGTGAGGCATGAAGAGTGAAGAAAGGAAGAAGAATGTCATAGGAGAGCTGCTGTTGACTAGGCACAAAGGCCTAGTCTGTCATCTGGTTTCTTGCATTGAAGGGACTTGTGAATACTTTTTAACAAGCCCCATATCCTGACTTTGCTTTCATTCTGTTTCAGTTCTCAAGGCTGTAAATGTCATGTATGTTTATTTTTCTCATTCTAATTTGTCCTTAAACTGTCCTTATTTCTTACAAGCAAATGGTCACTATTGGATTTTAGAAAGCTATTTAGCACGCTGAAAGCTCTAAATGGAATCATGTTTGGGCCGGGAGGAGGGATGGTTTTGCAGCAAGCTTTTTCTTGCACAAATGTAATACATTCTTTATTCTTCACCACCTTCTTTCCATTATAAATACATTACTGAACCTTGCTTTGGTAGGGCCTCTGAAATTAGCCTCTGAAATTAGCATCTCGTTTCGTGACTCGTGATAGAAAGAGGGTAGGTTGACATTCTCATATTAATCATGCATATAAATGAATTTTCTGCTTGTACCAGGAGGGAAATGCCAAGTTTCCATCACACAACTGTATCATTCAGTTTCCCAGTCCTTCCTGCAAACTTGCCTTTGCTGGTCTGCCAGAACCACAAAGGGGCTGACTTTTGTATCCTTCATAATAATTTATCTGTGAGGAAAAGGAAACTGCATGCATGGATGTTATCACTGTTCCTGCAGCTGAAGAATCTATGTGGGTTTTTTTTCCCCCTCTCCCTTACTCCCCCTTCTCTGAAAGCTAGCTATTTTCTTTTTCAGCCTCCCTTTTACATTAATTACCTGTCAAACCTCCACATCTGACTTGCATATTCTTAATTGTCCTGTGGAAAACGTTTAGCTGTTAAAGAGAGAGCAATTTACTTTCAGGGTTGGCGTAGTCCCTCTGAATTAGCTGTTCTGGAACTGCAGAGGGCTGGCAAGACTCAAAATCTATTTTCTCATTTGGAAGTTATTCTAATCATTGCAGATCTAAATGATAAGGTCAAGCTGTTCTTACCTCACTTGGATTCAACATGTGGAATGAATGGTAGTTCAAAGGGAAGGGCAAAGCCCTGACCCTGGGGAGGAACAATCCCCCAGCATCAGCACAGGCTGGGGGACCAACCAGCAGGAAAGCTTCATGGCAGAGGAAGGACCTGGGAGTCTTTGTGGGCACCAAATTGAACGATGTGTTCTTGCTGCAAAGAAAGCAAATGGTGTCCTCGGCTACATGAGAGGAGTACTGCCAGCTGTAGGAGGTGATCCTGCCCCTTTATTCAGCACTGGTAAGGCCGCACCTGCAGTGCTGTGTCTGGGTCTGGGCTCTACAGTACAGAAAGGAGACATGGACATAGTGGAGAGAGTCTGATTGAACAGTCAGGGAGATGATTAAAGGATTGATTAGAAGGGTCTGAAAGAACTGAGACTGTTCAGCCTAGAGATGAGAAGGCTCAGGGGGATCTCATCAATTTATATGAATACCTGAAGGGAGGGTGCACAGAGGATAGAGCCAGGTTTTTTTCAGTGATGCCAAGTGCCAGGACCAGAGGGAAGCACGGTGCTAAGTGCCAGGACCACTGAAGCACAGGAGGTTCCCTGTGAGCATGAGGAAACACGCTTTCACTGTGACTAAGCAGTGGCACAACTTGCCCAAAGATGTCGTGGAGTCTCTGTCCTTGGAAATATTCAAAAGCCGCCTGGGCATGGTCCTGGGCAGTGTGGTCTAAGTGGCAGAGATGATTTCCAGAGGTCCTTTCCTATGTCAGCTGTTCTGTGATTCTGTAATAGCAGCATTGCCACCAGGAAAGCTGGAGTACAATGGGCTTTTTAGTTTGTTTGAATTACATCAGCTGGAGCAATACTCTTTATGAATGCAAATACAGGAGGAGTGCAGGGATGTTCTGCCAGAGATTAACAGGTGGTGCCTGTGACAGGCTTATTTGTAGTGTGACAACAAAAGCAGGTGTTTGTTAACTATAGAATTGTAAAAGAGTACTTGTGATCAAGAAAACTATTTACACTTCTGGAAGAGTGCTTATTTCTCCTACTTAAATGATTCTTTTACTGAGATTTAGTGAAATTCCTGTATTTTCTATGTGACTGGATATTTTAGATCATTTTATGACGTAAATATACCCATTCAGTATGATTTTATTTCCAACCTAATGACTTCTGTTCTCTAATGTGGTGTTAAGGGACTGGATCAAAACTGAAGGGGTAAAACTTCTTAATTGAAGGGTTGTTTTTTTTTTTTTTACTTGCTTAAAGCCTATGCTGCATTAACAAGAGCAGCTGTATTGCTCCCTGCTTCTCTATTCTGCAGGGTGGCAGTGCTCAGACTGTAACCTTATGTTAATAGATGTGGTTAGAAATATTAGTAGAGTAATGCAGTGTGGCAGAATCTATTTGTGTGCTGTACTCATGGACGTTACTTCATAAGCAACCTTTATCATATGGAGTGTATGTGTACCTCCTTAGATAACTGATACAAGGATGGAAACTTCAGCCTCTTGGTGAAGTGTTTCAGCCACATCTGAAAGCGTATTACAGTTTTGTCAGTTTAATCTCTGTTACACTGATGTGAAATGCTCCTGCATTTTATTAGATATTCTGTGTTAGTGCAGTTGTCAATTCTGTTCTGAGGCACTTTATAAGTGTAGATTGGAAATAAATATATTAATGAGCTAATGCCAAACTTCAGCAGGGAAAGAATTTTTGTGGATAAAAATTCATCTTCTGTAGAATTAAACTGCTTTCACTGAAAATCACTGAGTTTTTTTAACTGATCTTGCTAGTAAAACCACATCTTTATCAGTAAAATATTTTAGACTGACTAGAAGAGCAAAAATTGTAGCTGCTTACTTCCACAATTTCTAATATGCCTTGTTCATAGAAGGGCAAGAGGTGTGTACTACAAAGGTGAGATCATTCTGATACTGAGGATCTGCATTGTTGGAAGTGAGTGTGTTTGCACTGACTTTCTTAATAGGTTGGGTTTATTTTTTCCTTTTTAATTTTATATTATTATATATACTGCGAAGGTAAATGTAGTTCTTGTCTGGCAGAAGAGAGATTCTGAACATGATTATCTGCAAGTGTACCAGGATCTTTTGAATGTATTTAAAACTTTGCCACTAAAGTTAGAATTTCTGGGCTTTAAAATCTGTTTAAAAAATTATTTGTATGTACTGAAAACTTACTCATAACTCCTGTATCAACTCAACTACTGATGTGCTTTTGCTGGTGTACGTATCTTATGCAGTTCGCTAGGGACAGAGATTGAGTGTGTGTACATGAGAGCAGTTCTCCAAAAAGCGGCTTTGTAGTACTCCATGTTTTAACACAGAGTTTCCTTAGTATTGCTGTCCTTTCAGTAGCAGAGTTACTTAAAGATAAGTTTCAGCTGTGATATAAATATTTCTTTTTCTTCACAGAAAAGCTTTTCTGTTTATTTACTGTTAATAAAAACACCTGTATTTGTGGCTGAAATGTTTGACACGCTCAAAATTGCATCGCCTTTGTTGTACCAAACTTCCCTCCGCAGTCCTCTTTTTGGTAAAGGTTTTTTAGAGAGAGTATTTATGTTCTTGTTTTTTGTAGCAAATTCTGAAATCGAGGTGTCTGTGTCTGCGAGAAATGTGAGAAGGTTGCTTAGTTTCCAGCGATACCTGAGATCTTCCCGTTTTTTCCGTGGTATCACTGTTCCAAATTCTTCAAACATTTTAGATGATGATTATAATGGACAAGCAAAGGTTGGTTGCTTGATTTTTACTTTTTAAGTATGTCTTTAGAAGTGTTTGCTAGTATGTATCTATGTCTCGTGTTAAAAGTGCAAGCAAATAAACACTTTCGGCATGTACATTTTTATATATGTGTATTTTTGTGTGTGTATATATTTGTATGTATCTTAAGGAAGTCCAGCCAAAATTTTCTGATGTTTTCTAACAAACTCCTTTAACACCCACAAGTTTACTGGGATAATTTTACAGCTTGCATGGCTAGTGTGCTATCGATTTGTTTGTTTATATATAAATAGTGAATGTAGGATGCCCGTTAGTAATTGGAGATAAACTGAAGAAAGGAAAATGTATCTTTATTTAAGAAATCTAATGGATAAATTTGTACAGCTCCCCCCCTCGTCACTGCCCCATTTTCATTTTCAGTCTACTCTCCTTAGTGAACATCTGGAAGAGTGACGACGTACTTGTGAAAACTCAATAAAGCACAGTAAATGGATTTATCAGAGGATTATTATGCTGAACTGACTTCTTCTTTAGTAGGCAGTTCTAGAGAAGTGTGATAGCTATAATGCGGCTGTGCTGCAGTAAAAGCAGGTACTGCAAAGATGGATGGTATTAAGAGACCATCTAGTTGGATGAAAGTTTAGTGTACTGGGGACAGAAGATGGATAGTGCTGAACAGGAGTGAGCAGCGAAGTTTTTTCATGTTATTCAAGATCCCAAAGGCTGTGTCATCTTGCTGATGCATGTAGTGCTTTTTGTTTGTCAGCTTGACAACAGAGAAGCTATATACTTATAATCCAGTGAATGTATCCATGTTGACCATGACCAGGCTGCAGTATAAAAAGATTCTGGTAAGCTGGAGGACGGATTTAAAAAATATGCATGTAATTTAATAGTAGAAAGATCTTGTTAATGCTCATGTTTCTTCTGGTAGCAGGTTTTTAATGGCCGATGGAGAAAAGCTAGAATGTATAATTGGATCACAAAACAATCTAATGAGAATAGGAGAGGGCAAGTAGCTGTTGTAAAAGGTGCTAGACAGGTGTTTCTGAGAGTTGTAGGGGAGACAAAGATTGTGACTGCTGAAGTCTGGTGTGAGGCTTGATGTACTGTTGGCTCCTTGCTGTTCTTCATCCTTCTTGCTGGAAGAGCAGTTCATGTTGAGCAGCTGTGAAGAAGTGCTAGTTCAGTGCGGTAGAATGTCAAAAGCCATTTTGTTGAAAATGAAATTAAAAACCTAGCTGATGTGTTTGGTAAAGCATATATATATGTTTGGTAAAGAATATATATAAAGCATATACATATATATAACTTCTATAAACAGCAAGGGAAAGAGGGAAAATTAGGTGAATTGACTACACAGAATAATTCCATAGCTCACTGCAAAAATCGAAGTGGAAAAAGTGAATACACAGTCATTCTGTCATACTGTTTCTGGTTTTAACCAGGTTTTAAATTGTGTCGTCTTTTAAGAAATTTACTGAAGGATGGAGGGAGAATCACCAATCAGTTCTGTCAAGGTGCTTCTTGGGTTTCTTCAGCTTTTAGACTTGTAACATGTATTTTGAAGTTTTTTGGTTATCAGACAGATTTGTTCTTTCAGTACTATTTTTTGTATGTAGAAATCATAAGACTTGCATTTGTCTCTGAAATCTTAATTACTCCTCTGGGTTACAGGAAGATAGGCATATATTGAAGAAAAAAGTGACAGCTTTTGTGGTTTTTTGTTTTTTTTTTTTTTCAGTGTATGCTGGAGAAGGTTGGAAATTGGAATTTTGATATTTTTCTTTTTGATAGACTGACAAATGGTGAGTTTATTTTTGCCATTTCATTTGTAGTTTATCTCTTAGCATAACTATATTGCTGTTGCATTGCAGTATGTGATTGCTTGTTCACTTAAAAGCACGTATTTCATCAGGCAGTACTTTTTGATTTAATAGTCTCTAATCTAGTTCACTCTGCTAAAATACTGCCACTGTCAGCGCTGGTAATAATGACTGATTTGTAGAAGAGGCCCTTCTTGTACTTTGTAGGTTGCTGTTCTCTGATAGTAATTTGATATAAGGTAACAAATAATCTTGCTAACTTAGTCCATTTTTTTCTTCTTTTTAATTATGGATTGCTGGTAATTTATATGGTTGTGTTCAAAAGGTTATTTATATTGAGCAAGTATTGCGATAAATTTAATGTTAGAATAGTTTCATTACTTTTTAGTGGATGTTGGTTTGAATGTATAATTAGAATACCTAAAGAATTAGGAATTGAGGAAACAGGTAGCTGTACTCATAGCTTGCACAAAATACAAAAAGAAAGACTCTTATCACGGTCAGTTTTGTGTACCTATTGCAAATAGTGGTAGGAACTACTGCAGTTGTTAAAATCAAATAAAGTATGACGTTGTGGACGGTTAGAAAAGAGATCCGTAAATATGCTGGAAAGGAGGATAGAGGGCTGATGCAGTGGGTTAGGGTGAAGTTTTGTATTAAAATCACAGCAGTGGAAGCTGTATAGAACTGAAGGCGATGAGGGAGTCCACATTATAGCAACATTTGTGCCAGTGTGGAAAGCAAATGGAGGGCAGCTCATGGCGGGTTTACATCAGTCAAATGGGGTTGGTAGCAGTGGTGCAGTTGAAGTACTTTAGGTCAGCAGAAAGAGATGAAGTTCGGAAAGGAAAATGTGGTGCCAAAAGGTAATTTTCTCTCTTTGTTTTGTTGAAGGGATTCTTAGCTTAACCTAATGTAAAAGTAGTATGCTTGTAGTTTGATTTAAATGGGTAAGAAAATTGATACAAATAATGAAAACAGCAAGAATTTTTTTAAATAGGAAGTTTATATAGATAATAAACTTTAGATAACTGAATGAGAAAAAGCTATGTGTGAAGTTGTTTGTAAGTATAGTTTATTTTGCGTTACTGTTTCAGATGGGAGTAATCTGATACCATCCTTCTTATAAGAGGCCTTCTCTACCTCTACAATACGCTTTTTTCAAATACATTTTAGATTTAGTACAGATTCTGTAGTGGGAGCCTTCCTATCCCATCCATTTTGCGTCCCATCTCGGTCATTTTAGGAGGACGTTTTGAACAGGCAGTCTTGTTCTTGAAACTTTGCAAGGAGAGAATACTCTGTGTAAAACTGCTTGATGGGCTGCCCAGGATGAGCCTGTAAGAAGCATATTACTCAGTGAAGACTGAAGAATTGCAGATCTTATTCTGTGGAAGTGGCATCCACATGCAAATATATTAAGCCTTGTAATGAGTGAGATTAAGCAGATTTTTTTTTTTGGTCCTTGTGTACTTCAGTTTGTCTGTGCTAGATTCTTTAACCCACTAAATGAAGGCTGTCAGAGTCAATGTACCAGAACTGAGTTATCCACGACTACATATTGTTTGCAGAGTAAATAATGGGCAAGTTATTTCAAGTAAACATTTGAAGGCTATTGCTCTGACTCCTGCAGTTTTACTTGTTTTACCACTGCAAGTGATTAGAATATTATAGCTATGAGTAGACAAAGTACATTGAAAGTTTGTAATAGTGTATATTTCCTACAGAAACATGAAACTTTTTTTTTTGAGTTCTTGGTGAAATAAGAAATAGTTTAGATGGTGATGAAAATGAGAGCATATGTATAATCTTCACTAATTGATGGTGTTGGTTAGCGCTTTTTTTTTAATCTGATTATTTTTGCATTTGGTTTTAAGCTCTATGTCTGTTTGTGATATGTTGCATCATGATATCTATAGATGAATACCATTGTAACGGGTTTGCATGTTGAAACCTGTTGCTTTTTTAATGTTCTGTAACATTTTCCTCCTATCAATTGACAGTGGACAATTGGTGAATGCATTATGATTATGCATAAACACTGGTGATCACTAGAGGAGCTAGCTAATGGAATCTGATGCAGTAAGCTTTATATATTTATCATAAATTGGTATAGAGAAATTTGCTTGTATAATTTTTGTGACAAATTTATTTGAAATAATAAAATTCTTATGAAAGAGTCACTGATTTCATGGCTTCCAATGAATTGGTATTTTCATCTTATTTTTAGGAAACAGTCTAGTCAGCTTAACCTTTCATCTGTTTAATCTTCATGGACTAATTGAACACTTCCAGTTAGATACGATGAAACTTCGTAGATTTTTGGGTAAATATGGCTTTTTATTATGGTGAATATTGCTGTTTATATGCATTTTTATACCTTAACTGAAATGCTGGTTACAGTTTAGCAATCAGGTTTGAAGAATACTAACGCAGTACAGGTTGTGCAGTGATTTAAATTATACCGATTGAGACAATCTCTGACAGTTTCTGTGAGTATAGAAATCTCCATGTTATATCCAAGCAAGTATTAACAAATGTAGTAGTTTTGTAGCAGATACTGTATTGTATTAAATCTGAAAAATCAGGAATATATTTGACATTGTGTGAGACTTTTTTGGGGGAAGGCTAGATAGCTCCTTTCTTTGCTTTGATTTTCAGTTCTGTTTTAATTTCCAAAATTCATTATATAGATGCCAAACTATATTGAACATGCCAGCTTGGCCATATTTCATGGTGCTAGTTTGATGCTACCTCTTGTTTGCTCAAACTCTCCTACAAGTAAGCACTGTACTGTGGGCATACTTACTTCATAGAGTGCAAGACAATTTTATTCGAATGTTTGGGCCTGTGGCACTGGAGTGCTTCAATTGGAGGGAGTTGTAAGTGTGATACAGAATATTTGAGCCACATGGTACTATTACTTTGCAGCTGAAGAAGCTGTCTTACTGCATCCCGGTACCATAGACACTGATGCTGGTATGAGGCTTCCTTATGTTCTTTTGTGACATTGCCTTTTATTCTGTAAAGTAGGATGCCTTTATTATAACTTTTTGACTGAGCAGCAGAAAGAAGCTTCTGGTCCCTATTAAGAGGCTTTCACAATGTCATACAAAACAATTTTGTGGTTACGAAGCTGTCATTTAACAAGGGAGAATTCACATTTGGAATACTTTTCTCCTCTTTCAAAGAAGGGAATGTTTTTGTTTTCATCATTTAGTTCTTTCAGCTGTAAACAACATTTCGTGTTGTTTTAAAGTTGACTCAGTTCCTTCCAGTTTCAAAAAGGTAGATCAGCTGACCTGTGGGCTGATACAGTGGATGTGAAGAAAACAGTGATAGAAATCTGGTCTAAGGCTACTGAAGTTGTAACTCTGTGTATTCTGTCTTTCTCGTCTTCCTTCTTTCCTGGTTAGTTGAGATTTAGCAAATTATAGTGTTTGAAAGACAGGTTAGGAATGAATGAATTGGTTAACTGGTGATCAAAAGATAATGATAGTCTTAACTAGGAATAGATGAAAGGGAGTTCTAATGCAGGGTAATAAAGATTAAAGATGCTTATTTTTGTTATTTTCCATATGAGATGTCGGCTATGTGTTGAGTACTATTGACATTACACAATGGTTACAAGTATTTTGACTTCTCATGAACCACATCTCTTCACAAATACTGTGGCAGTAACATTCCAACATTACAGTCACAATTACGTTAAAGGTACTGGCTTGTGAACTGAGTAGGAAAAAGAGGTTGTGGGTATGTTTGTTTGAATGGGACTGACAGCTTGTAGTCAGCTGGGAAAATGTTCTTTTGAGGTTAGCTTAAAAGAGCTAATGTGTCATATCAGGCAAAACTTTAGAATATAGTTTGATTGCTGTGCCTCAGATCTTCTCCCCCTCTATACTTTTTAACATTATACTTCTGTCACTCTTTGTACTCAAGTTAATGTTGATGTCCTTTGAAGTGTTCTACCTATGATGTTTAAAGACAGCCTGTTAGATGGAGGAAAGCCAGGAAGAAGTTAAATAGGGAATATTGAATCTAGAAGTGGTTAGTCAGACCATCATCTAAATGATACTCTTTTCCAAATTGTATATAGGCTTCATTTTGCCTGAGTACAAGTATGAGAAGATGCCTAAACTATGTAGAGGTGGCTTTCCATGACCACTCTCTGAAGGTGAAAGAAAACCACTTTATATGACAGGAAAGCAGTGCCTAATTCCTCTGATCCTATCTGTTTCCAAGGCTTGTTATTGAAGTCATTCTGATGCTTTGGTACATAGTGTCATCTTCATTTTGTATTCCAGGTTGCCTCAACATTCAGGCAGGCTAGATTATCAAAGGGAGCTTTTCCTGGGAAGTTCTCAAAGTAAAAGCATCTCAGGTTATATATTGATTTCAAGTTGTTTAATTTTTGCTCTGAAATGACTTTACATGTAGTTGATTTCCTCTAGGAAATACTACTTCTTCACATAAAAATCTTTTATACCTGTGTCGTGGTTCAACTGACAATTTATTGACTTAAGACACTTTTATGTGTGTGTAACTTGTGATACTGCATATTTCTGTGTCTAACAAGGGCATATAAAATGGTACATGAAAAAATTGCTATTTTATTTAAATTTGGATATTCGTTATTTTCCTGCAGTTATGGTTCAAGAAGATTATCACAGTCAAAACCCTTACCATAATGCAGTTCATGCTGCTGATGTGACTCAGGCCATGCACTGTTACTTAAAAGAGCCCAAGGTAAGGGAGCATTCTCACTTTGTCATCACATGGGCATACAGAAATACGTGTCTTTGTGTGTGTGCATATAAATGGATTGTGTGCACATATGCACATGTATATGCATATACATGTTTGTGTACACACATCTTTTATATGTACAGATGTGTGCATTTTTTTATTAAAAGCAACTAAACATAAAAACCCAACAAAACAACTTTTTGAACACAAAAAGGCAGGGAATTACTCTGTGTTGCTGGGGCTGTGGGTTCACACTTAGCAGTATGCTTTTCTTTTTATTTCTCTTCTGAGCTGGCATTGTCTTTTGTGTGACTTTGTGCTGAACCAGAATAGGGAATTAAGATTGCAGAGCTCTGCCCAAGATGTTTACATAGAATTGCAGTCCGAGTCAGAGCTGGCAATAATAAACCTGTGTATTTGTCATTTGGGGTGGAGGCTTTTTGGTTGGTGGTTGGGTTGTTTTCCTCCAGAAACTACCGTTACCCTTGCTTTGCTCATCTTTGGTGTTCATGAATAGCATGCTTCTGCTAGAGGCACCTTATAGCAAGACGTCAGGATTCTTTCTGGCCTTCTTTCTAATACAAGGGCAGTGTGACAGACCTTAAGGAGTTGAGTGTTTGTTTCTTAACTACATGGACTGCTGGCAGTCTGCTGTAAGTGATGTCAGACAATTTCAGGGCTAAATCGTGTTGTGTACGACACTGAAAATGGTAGCACTCTCTACCCAGGTGAAGAATTCTGCACCTTGATGCAGCTGATCACCAGTCTGGGGCTCTGTTGAATAGCCTAGCTCTTCATTCTGTTTCTGAGGTAAAAGTTCTGGCTGTTTTTAAGAGGCTCTTTGCCCACTCCTCCAACTCAGTTTCTCAGTGCTGCTCTCAGTTTAATTGGTGGTGCAGCTGATACATGATGAGTTTTTTTTTTTTTTTTATGGCACACAGTTTGGAAGCTCTGAGCATTTTTTATTTAATACTCGTGATGGAAGTTTTATAATTCTTCAGATGCAAGCACAGACTTTGCATTTTTAGCAACATACAACTACTGGTTCTGTTGCACCAAAGTGTATTATAGGCACATGAGGCACGACAGATGGTGAATGCAACTGGAAATACAAACTTCTGTCTTCACAGGGTGTTTGCTGCATTTCACTTTCATGCAGGTGAAACTGCCCTCTATGGTTTTATTACTCAATTTAATTTGCAAGCCTCCCAACCAGAAGTAGTAACAGCTATGAGCAGTGAAAATAAGTCCTTGCAGTTCCATGCCGAGTTAATTGACATGCACCTACTTCTTAAAAATATTTATTTTTTGGCAGATTTTCCTCTTTCTGTTCTTTGCATGGTAGACTTTGAAATAGAATTTTATGTAAGAGTAGAAATCCATCCTGAGCAGTTCTAAAGTCTTCCAGAGTGTTAGTTTCTTTAAAGATGAAAGTTTTTTATAGTTTTTAAAATATAGTCTGTATTTAAAGCAGAATTGACACATACGGACAGACTTGGTAAATGAGATGGAGAGCTAATTTTAAGAACCTGCTGCTTTTACAGGATCTGGTTAGGAATAGTCCTTCATTAGCAGCCAGAAAGCAGAATTTTCTGGGCCAGCATTTTTAAAAGCCTGAACCTTCCTATTCAGAAAGGAAAATGCTTAAACCATTGTTGAAATTCTGTAGGGGAAAGGACTGTGTAAGTCAGTGGAATTAGTTTTATGTTGTTAAAATTTTCTGAGTTTCTATTGGCTCTTACCAAAAAAGGGAACAAAAATGCAACATCCATGCATTCTTTTCCTACAGGCACACCTGCATTGTTAACAGAATTACGATTGTCACTATTATCTTACAGCTTTCCAAATCTTTAACTCCATGGGATGTCCTGCTGAGCTTAATAGCAGCTGCCACACATGATTTGGATCACCCAGGTGTTAACCAACCTTTCCTAATTAAAACAAACCATTACTTAGCAACTTTATACAAGGTAAGGACAAAATTGGTTGCTTTGTTCAAGCCAGGTTTGGAGAATGCCTGAGGAGTACAGTTTAGCTAGTAGTAGGTTTGAATCCAGACATTGTTTCCTTGTCATTGGGATAAAAAAAAATATGCAAGCTAGCAAAGTGTTAGAATCATAGAATAGTTAGGGTTGGAAAGGACCTTAAGATCATCTAGTTCCAAACCCCTGCCATGGGCAGGGACACCTCACACTAA
>JAOEHX010063303.1:2585-15101 GCA_025448015.1 Bolborhynchus lineola | reverse complement strand
ATGAGAAAGTTGGGGCTGTTCAGCCTGGAGAAGAGAAGGCTGCATGGAGACCACATAGCAGCCTTCCAATATCTGAAAGGGGCCTATAGGGATGCTGAGGAGGCACTCTTCATTAGGGACTGTAGTGAGAGGATAAGGAGTCAACAGATTCAAACTTAAAGTGGGGAAGTTTAGATTGGATATGAGGAAGAAATTCTTTACTGTAAGGGATGTGAGGCACTGGAATGGGTTGCCCAGGGAAGTTGTGAATGCTCCATCCCTGGTGGTGTTCAGGGTCAGGTTGGACATAGCTTTGGGTGACATGGTTTAGTGGGAGGTGTCCCTGCCCACGTTAGGAGGGTTGGAACTAGATGATCTTATGGTCCTTTCAAACTCTAACTATTCTATGATTCTAAGTACCTGAATCATTTTCTCATCTAAGCCCCTGTGCTTGGTTTGCCTTTAATCTCAGAAGTTTCACTGTTTCCATAAAAAAAAGTTATCTGAAGAAGAATGATAAAGGTAAAGGGATAGAAGTGCTTGGTATAAAGTAACAATGCTGATATATTCTTAAGTACGTAAGAACAATATAATTATAGTCATGCCTATTTTTCATCATGTTTATTCAAAAAACATTGGCAGACCTAATTACCATAAGACCTATCGGTGTCCTGGGTTCAGCTGTAACAGTTACTTTTCTCCTTCTTAGCAGCTGCTGCAGTGCTGTGTTTTCTCTTTAGCCTGGGAACAATGTTGATTATGTACTGATGTTTTAGTTGTTGCTAAGTAGTACTTACCATGATCAAGGACTTTTCAGTCTCATGCTCTGTCAGTGAGGAGGGGCATGGGAAGCTGGGAGGAAGCAGAGACAGTACACCTGACCCAAACTAGCCAAAGGGGTATCCAATACCACAGCACATCATGCCCAGTATATAAACTGGAGGCAGTTACCTGGAAGGCTCAAATCACTGCTCAGGTCAGGCTGGGTACTGATAGGCGAATGGTGAGCAGTTGTGTTGTTCATCACTTGTGTTTATTATTTTCCTTTTCCACTTTTAGTTTTATACTCTCTCCCCTTGTTACTTCCTTCATTATTATTATTATTGGTATTAGCAGTAGTAGTTTCATGTTATACCTTAGTTACTGGACTGTTCTTGTCTCAAACCATGGGATTTAGGTTCTTTCAGTTCTCCTACCCATCCTGCTGGGAGATGGGGGGAAGCATGAGGAAGTGATGGAGCAGCTGCATGGTTCTGAGTTACTGGCTTGGCTTAAACCATGACAGAGTGCTTACAGGAAGTACCATAACTGCCTATTAGAAATTAGGTTGTTAATTGAATCAACTAACAAGCTTGTCTTTCCATTCCTGAATGATCAAGCAGACAGTATTTTGGAAAACACAGTAGGCATAAGGGTATGTGCTGCCCTCTGTGAACTACTTTGACCTATACATGGGAATGCATTTCTGAGATCATGCAGTGTTGCAAAACTGGAGCAACACTGCCCAATTCATCCCCATCCAAATGTCATCATCAGTATGACAAAGCACAAGGAAAGGAAGTTCAATTGAAGAATTTCAAATGTTTTCAACCATCAGCCTCAGGGAGAGGTGCTGCTGCAGACTGTACAACTTCTATGTGCGGCAGTTAAGTGAGAGAGATGAAGAAGAAACCGGGAGTGAAGGGTGGTGGCAGCCATAAAAGAGGAAAGAAAATAAAGAGGTTGAAAACTAGTATTAGAAATTTTGTTGCTTAAACATATCCATAACATTTCTGGAAAAGTTCTTAGCTGCAGTAAAAATTATTACACATGGCAAATTTAAGTAGTACTACTGAAGACTTTATGTAATGTTTCAGGACAGCATGGTAACAGTCTAAAAATATGCCAGAAAGCTCCGGATAGATTTCACCCCTACGGTGCTGTTTTGTGACTATGTGGGATCTGTTAGTAGCATTTATCAAGTCATCATACAAATTACAGACCCTTAATGGAGACTGCATGCGCTTCTATGAGAGCAGGGACAAAGTTATGTTGCTCTGTATAAACAAGAACTCATTTTTTGTAGGTGGTTCTAGAGTGCCAATAAGAAAGAATCACAAGTTCCATCTAAAAATGCCAATCTGACTCTTTCTTAAGCATCCATTACAATGGATCCATATAAATATAATGCTACTACACAATCTATCAATCAGATTCACTGTTACCTTCTCTGAAAATCACATAGAGTTCCACTTGGTATCGCTAAATTGATAATAGTTTTCAGTCACTTGCTATTTCAGCTTTCTCATAAAGGTTAACAAGGACATAAACTGTAATCATAACAATAAATTGTTAGGCAAAATATTTAAACTATCTTTAAGATAGTACTAATATAGTGGAAATACTTTGTAATTCATTGCACTTCTACTGAAAATAACTTCACAATTTCTTTTGAATAACTTATGCAAGTAGGGAAGTTGCAGCATAGGAGCATAACATTAAGTATATTGCACACTGAACAGAATTACAGCACCCCTCAAATCCCATTTTCCTTTCAAACCAGAAAATGTCTTTCAACTCTGAACTACTTCTGATTTTCTGTAAAGTTATCTAAGAAAAAGCATCATATTGACAGCATTCAAATCCTTCAGACTCTTACATACTTAAAATGTAGTGTTTTCTCAGTACATTGCAGTTCAATCAAAACATGCTCCTCCTAACCACTTCTACAGCAAAAACCACTGGGAAGATATAGAATACCATTTCTATTTCCTTTGCAATGGAGCTAGATGGTAAAGAAATCTTACTAATTTCTTATTAGGGACTGCACATACATAGATAACAGTCTGGAAATCTGGACTGCATATGTTGGGTTACAAGCACCTGTAGGGTGCTGCATGTGAATAGGAACAATGAGTTTACAGATGCTGCATCAAAACATACCAGGTATCTTGTGTGGGAAGCCAACAAGGAGTTATGTGAGATTCTGCCATTGATGTGCTATTGTATTACAAGTTAGGAGCATCTAAGCCAAATATTTTGTCACAGGGAGATCAGCTGATAATATCTACGTTGTTTTCAAATAGTATTACATGGAGAAATCAAGTAAAAGACCTTAGGACCTTTTTTTCCTGACAGTGCTTTGTACTTTATTAGGAAAAAGGAAAATATGTATATTGTTGAACTGATTTCCACATGTAAGAGTGCAAAAGAACTCTACAAATGACAACAGTTGCTAAAAACTTGCATGACAATCTTCTTCTTATAAACATGATACCTCTAAACATTCATGCTAGTACCTGAACTCAGTTTTTTCAATCTGATTGATCCCACTACGAGACCTCATAGCAGCCTTCCAGTATCTGGAAGGGGCCTATAGCGATGCTGGGAAGGGACTCTTCATTAGGGACTGTAGTGATAGGACAAGGGGCAACAGGTTCAAACTTAAAGAGGGGAAGTTTAGATTGGATATGAGGAAGAAATTCTTTACTGTAAGGGTGGTGAGGCACTGGAATGGGTTGCCCAGGGAAGTTATGAATGCTCTATCCCCGGTGGTGTTCAGGGTCAGGTTGGACATAGCCTTGGGTGATATGGTTTAGTGGGAGGTGTCCCTGCCCATGGCAGGAGGGTTGGAACTATATGATCTTAAGGTCCTTTCCAACACAAACTATTCTATGATTCTATATACAATGTTTAGCCTTTCAGAAGGTACATATGTAAGAGGCAACAGTTGAAAATATGAAATAGGGTTAACTCTATTATACGAATAGAAAATATGAATAGTGGTTAACCACAGAAACTAACTATAAATATATAAAATGAATATCTTTTTCTTCTTGTATAATTGTCATCTGATGACTCCTGAGTGAGTACAAAAAATTCACCTTATCTGTCAATTAACTTTATTCTACTAAATTCTATTATTTTATTTTTCTGAAAAAAATGAAAGGTTTTATATATCATCTGGTCTTTATATAAGAGGATATATTACATTTGAGCAAAAAAAAAGCACACAATGGTAAATTCTATCTCCAAATACACACTTTTAAGATTGACAAAGGTAAATGGCAGGGTTCGCAATAAAGATACTTTGGAATCTTCACAGACACTTGATTTTCTGCTCACAGAAAGTTTTCAAAGCCATTTCTCCATCACCTTCTTTATGGATGAAAAATTCCATCCCATGCAACTAACCACAGCAAAGGAAAATGGTGAAAAGATAGATGAAATTGAGAACTGTTCTTAACACTACTTTGATTTTTTTGAAAGCTACTGAGCTTCAAACAAGTCTGCATGTTTCAGTAGAGATTGAATTTTGCAGCTGGAAAACACTGAGAGGTTGAGTGTTATAGCCTGAAAGAATGATCAGTCAGAGCTGGTAAGAAAATATCTTCTGGTTCCTACTTGTTTTTTTTTTCTTCATGCCATAAAGATTAATCAACAAAACTAATATAAGAAATCTATTACAAGTGTCAAGAATTAAATACATTACAATTTTCATTCCTGAAACTCATATTGTCTCTACATTTATTTGAACAGATTCAAGGTTTCCAATATAAAAAATTCTCAAATCTCCGTTGCCTCAAGTAGCATATTTTGTAGGCATCAGTGTTAAATTTTCAGACATAAGCCTAAACTCCATTCATTGAGTGTTTAATGAAGTTAATATACATATTACCAGATGGGAGTATTTCATATTAGCACTTCTCGTAATAACTATGTCATACAGCAGCAAAAACATAAAATATTGATCTGTTTCAAATCGTGGGCTAATATATTCTTTTTGGTTAGCCATCTTATGTGACAGGATCTTGATAAAGCTTTAATTTCTATAGAACATGGCACCACTACATGGGAAGTGCATGGCCTACATCTCTCTAGGCTGCTACTATAATTATTTTATGCTGGTACACATATATGAATGAGAGTTAGGGTAGAGTGGAAAAAGAAGGAAATTGATAAAAATAGAAAACTTTATCAAGTTTCCCTACATGCCAGACCTCTTTTGTCTTGCTTAGTAACAACTATACATTGGTCATTTTTACTGAATAAAACCAAAAGGTGCCTCCTCTTTTTTTTTTTTTTTTTTTATTTGATAGTAACTGATGTGAAACCCTTTCAAAAGAGCAACATTGAAATCTTAGTTTATTTTGTGGATTTGGATATACAGATAACTGAATAATCTGCTATAAGCAACTTGATATTTAGTTTGCTGTCCTGCCCATTTCTGGTTTGGGAGCAACAAGGGAAGAATGTTAGATGAAATAGTGATTTCTGTGATGCATCTTAAATCCAGTGTATCTGATAGGGAACACTGTCATTTAGTATTTATGTTGCAGAACTTGCAAGAGACCTCAATACACAGTAAAAAAAGTAAATGGCAACTAAAGAAATGTATTATCTGATGAGCAGGAAAAGGGAAATACAATTATGTCCTTTTTTTCAATGGGAAACTGAGGTACAAGGAAGGCGAATGTCAGAATGAAAGACAGTAGCGGAAAGCTGAGAGCCTTGAGTACTTCAGCCATGAGTCTGCTCTACATCTTACATGATCAAAAATTGAGTTGTTAAGAGTTGCTTCTGGCAACCTGGTCTTGTGGAAGGTGTTCCTGTCCATGGCAGGGGTGTTAGAACTAGGTGATCTTTAAGGTCCTTCCCAACCCAAACCATTCTCTGATTCTATGAATTCCTTCCACTATTGTGGATATTGTGGAGGCTTTCAAAGGACTGGACAAATAAGTGAAATAGAGATGAGAAAAAGACCACTGGATACAGTCTGTAGTGGAAGAATATCCCAGGCTTCAAGTAAGACAAAACTGTAAGATATTCTCAGGAAATATCATGGTCATGCTTACCCTGTTCTTTCAGTTCTCCTTACGTAATAACTACAGTCCACACGTGGAGATATGGGTTAATTCAGAGCAGTATTAATATCTAAGAGGAGCTTCTGAAAAGTTCTGTAATTAAATCCTAGAATCCTCTAACTGAAAAACTTTTTCCCAAGACTAAAAATGAGAAGAAATTTTACTTGCATGAGCTATAGTAGATGATAAAAGGAGTTTTAAATATTAAATAGTATATGCAATCAAGTATAAAAAAATTATGAATGAATGTGTGCCCTATTTAAATTTCTCAGCATTTGCCTTGGATGGAGAATTCAGTAGCTACTTCATTTATCTAAGAGAAAACTTAAACACACACTGTAACTGCTTTCTTATTACTTCAATGAAAAATTCATGTCTTAGACTACAAATTGACAATTTGCTAGTTATTGGGAGATTACAGTGTTGCAACACTGCATTTTGAAATTATTTGGCTATTCGAGGAGAATATTAAGCAAACATGAAGGAAAGCTGATTAGTCATCTTGCTTTACATTAAATGTTTCACATTTAATCCAATACCACTTGTATATACTATTTTAAAAGCTCTACAGGCAGTACCTGTGGTCAATATTGACAGTTTTAATATGAAATTACGCATTATTTAGTTACAATTGTAACATAAGATACCATTTTTTTTTTTATTCAAAATGTTCATAATTTTTCAGACTCACAACCATGCTAAAATCATAGCAATCAGGCTTGCTGTCTAATTAGATAGACATGCACAAGGAAAGTAAAAAAAATAGTTACATTCCTTGAAACTGTATTATGTTAGAGTGACAAATAAGCCAGGAAAACTTTGTAAAAATTAAACCAAATGTTCACAAAAGAAATTTTTGGCATTACTATGAATGAGCACCTTAGAATTAAATATAGACAAATTTTTGGGTTTATAATAGAGTCTGCAAGTCATGTCATACTTATTAGTCTAGAAACTACTAATTTAATACACATGTTCAACATTAAAATATATCCATTTTTATCTTGTAAATTACTTATTTAAAAGTAAAAACCTGGCTAGCTTCCTTGTACTGATTTTTATTTTTTTCACTACTTTATACACTACTTTCATTATAACAAATCTAAATCTACATTTTTATTCCAATGTAACTAAAACACAGAGTGCATTTCTGTGCATTACATATCTTCTGGTTGAACTCAAAACCTAAAAATCAGTAACAGCTGCAACTGATTCCATCTACTTGCAGCAGACTTTGTGACAATAGGGACTTCTACTCAGTGGGATCATAGATTTATTTCCCCAGAGAGGATCAAACTTTGCTGAAAGTAATCATAGATGCAAATTATCAGTCAGTTACAGTGCCAACCAACAAGCAAAACGGTTTTGCATCAATATAGACCTTTGAAGATTCTTTGGCACAAATATGTTTGGTCTTTTTTTCTAATGGAAGTTTAACAGAATATGGAGTTTCTGATGGACGTAAATGCCTCATGAAGGAAGCTGGTGTTTGTAGTATGCACATCAATATAAGTAAGCAATTTATGAGGTTCCTCCCCTCCCTCCCCCTCCTTTATCTAAACTTTCTCTAAAATGGGAATTAGGGCCTGTTTATAGATCTTATGCTCTGAAACATAATTCTAATACACACAAGGCAGTAATTTCAGTGTTTATAAGGAGGCAGTCACCAATCATGCCAGTGAGAATTGTTTTGCCAAACCATAGCTCTAGCTCTAAAATTGACTTTTCTTCCATAAAATATGCTACTAATATTAACATATACTCATCTGAGATACAGTATCTTTCAATTCTTTCCAAAGAGGAAATTCCCTATTGACTTCCATCTCTCACTATGAGGAAAGAATCATCATTTCTCAGATACTGTGAAACAGTAATAGAGAGGAAGTTACTGTCAAAGGAACCTTTAAAACAGTTTGTTTCTGTCACACAAATTTCTCTTCTTCGAGAAGACGGCTAAGATTATAGGCAGATTCATGCTCCTTTTATTTCCTCTCAATTGGCTACTATCATTCTATTTTAACACCTATACTTCAAAAAGAGCAATCAGAAAAGAGAATGCTTAGAAAACATACTGTATAATGTTCTAATAAAAATATTAGTCCAAATTCAAAATGATTTATTAAAAAAAAAAACCAAAAACCAAAACAGAAACAAAATAAACCAACAAAGTCTCAAACAAACTCCCCCCAAAGCTATATTTGAATTTTTATTGGTAATAATTATTCTTAGAAATAACAATTTCAGCAGCAGTTTAATACCTCTAATTAGGTGCAGTCTATATTAGAAAAGACTTTGGCCAATATGAGACCTATTTTAAATACAAATACAGAGGAAATATCCATTTTCTCTTCAAGCAACTGCTTCTGTTTCACATTTTTGCAGTTACTTACATTTTATTACAATTCTTATGTAAGGACCAGGAATAAAAATATACTTCATTTAAGAAACATTAAAAAATGATGAATATTTTTTCTTATGGATAATGCTTAATTAAAGGTCTGATAACACTTCTTGTGCTGTTCAAGGCAACAATTTTACTCCTGTCCAACAGTTCTCAGTGGAAGCCTTCCTCCCTTAAGTGCTATCATTAGTAATGTCTGAGGAGGCAGAACTTCTTGACTATTCAGACTGTTGTTTAGTGGAAGTTCAGATGTCATGGCATGACATTGGGTTTTTCTTCAGAAGAGAGTAGAGAGTTGCCTCTGTCATTTCTGCTTTCTTCTGCCATAGTGTTTATCAAAGCAGTTGAATACAACATGCAGAAATGCAAGTGGAAGCTGATTATCTCTCTCTTTTAAAGAAAAATATCCTGTATTGAGAGAAGGCTGTGTGGAGACCTCATAGCAGCTTTCCGATACCTAATGCTGGGAATGGACTCTTCATTAGGGACTGTAGTAATAGGACAAGGGGTAACAGGTTCAAATTTAAACAGGGGAAGTTTAGACTAGATAAGAGGAAGAAATTCTTTAATGTAAGGGTGGTGAGGCCCCGGAATGGGTTGCCCAGGGAAGTTGTGGATGCTCCATCACTGGTGGTGTTCAAGGGTGGGTTGGACATAGCCTTGGGTGGCACGGTTTAGTGGGAGGTGTCCCTGCCCATAGCAGGGGTGTTGGCACTAGATGATCTTCAGGTCCTTTCCAACCCTAACTGTTCTATGATTCTGTGATTCTATGATTCTAAAATGTATTTAACATAGCGTCATACCCCTTTTTCCCCCTGTCACTCTATTTATTTATTGATTCATTCATTCATTCATTTATTGTTTATTTTCCCCCAGTGAACTGGAAACTAATGCAGATGAATAAAAGACACACTGTTATGAGTGAATAGGACTTTTATTCTAAGGCTATTTTCCTGCACAACCTCTGTCTAAACTGATTATTTTTAAATCACTTCCTTCCATGTTTCTAAAGCTTATTTATTTATTTATTTATTTATTGATTACAAAGAAAATTTAAAAAGATCACTCCCTTTTATCAATGCAATGGGTAGTGCTACTTCAGTTTATGCTCTGCTCTTTCAGGTGAACACAATTCTAAACTGACTCCTTGTAAATTTATTCAAGTGAGCTTGCAAGAGGATAGAGTGAACCAATCTATTTTTTTTTTTTTAATTTTTATTTGGCTGGTACATGATTCGTAACATGCCATAGTGAAGGAAATTATTAGAACCAACTGGGTATCGTTAATATGTTAAATGTAAGAATCACTGACAATTAGAAATGGTTGCTAAGAGCCCAAAGTACCATGACCAGCACCAGAGATGACTTGGAAAGATGTACTCTTTTCCGTTTGGTCCAAAACTAGCGGAAAAAATGGGTTCATAAGAAGTATATTTCAGGTCTGAGCAACTGTACTATTTACTTGTGCTTCCTTCTACCCATGTGTGTACCTATATAGGGATACATGGATCTATGAATCTTTGGTCTCTTTTTCCCTTCATAAGGTATCTAGTTCCTTGATAAACAAGAGTCAAAAAGGATTACCTGCAGAAAAGTAAGAGTTTATGGACAGCAAGGGTCATCTTTTCCTTGCCCCAAAGCAGCACCATTGGCAGAGAGGTATTTTTCTAATGCTAAGCCTTAACGACCTTGTAGCTCTTCGCATGTTGAATCTTTCATTTTCTATGCCTACAGTTCTAAAATAAAAAACAATATTAATGCAAAATGCTTTAACTTTTTTAACTAGTTTTTGTTGGTTTTGGTTTTGTTTGTTCGTTTTTTTTTTTAATGTCTTTCTAAAAATCATTCAGGGTGAATGATGTATTACTTTTATATCCACATGCTGTTTGAATATAATAAATTTATGAACCTAGCTGGACTTAGAGGATCTTAAGTCAATATCTGGAGACTTCTTTCTGTCAGAATCTGATAAGAATTTGTGACTGGGAAGACAAGCACAGAAGTGTTTGTTTCATGTGCCTACTTGTAATAAAGCAATTGAAAGATTCTTTGGATAAAACTTTATGCTTTTTACTGAGTTTAAAGCTAATGGTTAGTCCTAGCACTTTTGCAGCCAAGCAGTCTTCCTAAAAGTCTGCAGCTCACTAGAAAAATCGAGATTACCTAGAAATGAGAAATGACCTGCCAACACTACCACTTGAGGTTTGACAGTCTTAGGCAACTGTGCATTGTGCTGTTTTCACTGTCAGTTTGCTATGTTGCCTAGTTTAGAAGCACTGGTATCTTTAGATAGAGAAATGATTACCAATTGGGTACTGCTGGACAGAAGTTTTGCATAGAAGGAGGAGGGCTGTGAGCCACTTGGGATCCAGCTGGGAGAAGCATGGGAATATTTCAGCTGACTTTTCTGGAAAATATTGATGTCTGTCTCAGCTCTCACAGCAAAGTTCACTGTTTCATTTTGCAGTGGTGGTGATGAGATAGGCACAGAAGAAGTGCAATGCAGCCATGAACATATAGGCAAGATCTTTAAATTTGGTCAGTATACCAACAGCAGAGTACAAATATTCTGCCTTCCCTTCACATTTTGGGATAGTCAGGACAGCCTGTCACTAACACCCTACTAGTTGGTTGGGTTTTATTCATCTGTTTGTTTGTTTGTTTTGAAGTAATACTGCCTTTCTGAATGGTAATACTGATCTTCACCCCATGAATTACTATTTGAAAACAAATATCTAAAAATTGATTAAAAGCTAACAATCTAACCAGCTTAATACCATTATATGTATTATATATATGTAAGATATGTATAATGGTATTAAGCTATATAATATAGATAATGGTATTAAGCTATATAATATAGATAATGGTATTAAGCTATATATAAGGTGAATACATATTTATATACCCAGACTAGTCTCTTAATAACTTTCTCCATTTCAAACCTACAAAAATATTTCATGAAGCACCAATGAGATTGCCGTTTATTGCTGACTGTAATGGCATTTTCTGTGATGTAGACATTTGTCATACAAGATCACAATGAGGCAATTCTGTTAATTTATAAACAGGAACGGAGTGTCTTTTTCTCCCCCTCCTTATGTAACTGCTACATGACTGAGAGATTAAGAGAGATTTTGATTCCTGAGTCTTTGAATTCATCAGCAGTGGAAGTAAAGAAAATTTTTTAATATATCTTCAAATCTGGAACTGTCTAGATACAGCCACAAAACTCAAGCCTACTACTGGCCTTTTAATGCACAACTATAGCAGCTGCTTTGTTATTTATTTGTTTTGTTGGTAACAAAATCCTGTTTATCAAGAATGACTGTCAGAAAGGGATGACATTTCAGTGACTCTAGCAGTGTCACAAAAGTCATCATTGATAGAACCACTGTGCAAGTAGCAGAACTATGCCACTCAAAAAAAAGACTTTGTGAACACTGTGGTCTTTCAGCCAGCACATACTATTAATTGATCTCCAGTAGCATTGCTAAGATTTTCTGAGCCTCTGCAGTACCTGCCTTCTCTAACATGGTCTCCTCCCAAATTTTTGCACTTCCACACAGTTTAAGTTCTTAATTATAACATTTTTCGTTTACTTCTGCAGTCATATTTTATTGAACATTAAGACTTGACATGCCAACTGCAAGGTCCTACACCTGGGTTGGAGCAATTCCAGGCACAGCTACAGGTTGGGCAGAGAAGAGATTCAGAGTAGCCCTGCAGAGAAGGATTTGGGGGTGCTGGCCAATGAGAAAATAAACATGAGCAGGCAGTGTGCACTTGCAGCCCAGAAAGACAACTGTATCCTGGGCTGCATCAAAAGCAACGTGACCAGCAGGTCAAGGGAGATGATCCTGCCCCTCTACTCTGCTCTCATGAGACCTCACTTGGAGTACTGTGTGCAGTTCTGGTGTCCTCAGCACAGAAAGGACATGGAACATTTGGAACAAGTCCAGAGGAGGGCCACAAGGACGATCATGGGACTGGAGCACCTCCCATACGAAGATAGGATAAGAAAGTTGGGGCTGTTCAGCCTGCAGAAGAGAAGGCTGCATGGAGACCTCATAGCAGCCTTCCAGTATCTGAAGGTGGCCTATAGGGATGCTGGGGAGGGACTCTTCATTAGGAACTGTAGTGATAGGACAAGGAGTAATGGGTTCAAATTTAAAGAGGGGAAGTTTAGACTGAACGTAAGGAGGAAGTTCTCTACTGTAAGGGTGGTGAGGCACTGGAATGGGTTGCCCAGGGAAGTTGTGAATGCTCCATTGCTGGTGGTATTCAAGGCCA
>JAOEHX010063302.1:0-12170 GCA_025448015.1 Bolborhynchus lineola | reverse complement strand
AGAAGCTGTGGCTGCCCCATCCCTGGCAGTGCTCAAGGCCAGGTTGGACACAGGGGCTTGGAGCAACCTGCTCCAGTAGAAGGTGTCCCTGCCCATGGCAGGGGTTGGAACTGGATGGGCTTTACGGTCCCTTCCAACCCAAACCAGTTTGGGATTCCATGCTTCATACAGACCTGCAACTGTTAAAAGATTCAAAGCTACCAACAAACCCAAACCAAACCCCTCAAAACCCAACCACCACAGACCTGTAAAAATTTCTCTTCCTGAGCTGTGGAAAATTTGTTGCTCCGTGTCTGAGAACATAACTTTCCTGAAGGGATAACCGTAGCGTTAGGTAAGTACGCACTGAAAGACGTGCGCTGCAGGGGTGCCTGCTCCTGCGGCTCAGGGGCTGCCGGGGGTACCGTGGTTCCACCACTGCCCTTTACGTGGAGGTTGCCCCGGGGTTGTGGCATTGCCGTTCCTGGGAGGAGGAGGGAGCTGGAAGCAGGGTGCAGGTAACGTTACCTCTTTGTCAGCATGAGGCTGGGAAGCATCTCGGATGCCAAACACGCAAGCCAGGACCCAGCAGGTGAGCTGCAGTCTCAGTGGTAACATCCTGGAGGAGGACCTCTGTTAATTAAAAAGGAAATGATAATTAGTATCTAGTCCCACGTTTGCTTCTCATCCCAGAATACTGGGAATTTAACATATAGACCTGAGCCAATACTCCATCATTTCCACTATGGAAATGTTTGTTCTTATATAGAAATAGTGCAGCTATTTATGTCTCATTTCCTCCTGTGAGTGTCATCTTTGAATGTGACATTTCCCACTCAGCAGAAGCTTTCCCTCCCTGCTGCACTCTTGTGAAGGACTTAAATTTATGTACAAAGGCTTTTCTTCTTCTCAGCCACATTTGAGCTCTGGTTTAGCATTCCCAGTTGCTTCCTGGGGTCTCCTTTCCCTCTTTCCTTCCCCCACTTTTTTGCCAGGGCAGCCAAGACCCACCACTGCTCCAGGCTGCAGACAGATCCCAGTGGGAAGGTGCCAGGACTTCTCAGCTGTGGCTTTATGCAGATACTCAGTTATTTCTGGTGCCTGCATTGTGGGGTGCAATGAGCATCCTGTACCCTGAGGCTGCACAGTCCACCCACGAAGCAGAAGCACCAAAAATGCAACTTCATCTTTTCTTGAGAGAATGAGGTGGGTGACGGCAGAAAGGGAAGATCCCTTCTTAAGGGATGATCAGAACACCTCACTTCCCTCTTCCACAGAGCAGAGGTTCTCACTTGCATGGACTAGTGAAGTTTTATATGGAAGGCAGGAGCTGCATTGACTGCTTGGAACATCACAATCTTCACCATGTGCCAGCATCATCTCCCTCCTCTCTTCCCACCCATGGGCTCTCTGTCAGCTCCTGGGTGAATCCCTGTCCTTTCTCTCTGGTTGTGTTATAGGAGGTCTGTGTGCTGGTTTATATAAAGCAAAAGCCCTCTGGAGCTTCTTCCCTCAGTGAAACTTTTTGCAGCCTCCTCAATGCCATTACTGAATGTCCTCAGTGCTTGAATTCCTGACAGATGCACCTGGGTAAGCACCAGGAATGCCAGTGATCACTCTGCATTCTCTGTCCCCCCTCCACAAAACAGACACTGGGAATCCCAGCAGGTTGGGGTCTTACTATTGATCAAACTGAGGAAAAACACTATCTTCAAACTGGGGGATGTAGCTGGAAAATTGGGTGCTTTAAATCTGCCTAAGAGCACGTTGCCTACTTACCTCCATCAGAGATGGAAATGGTGGTATCTGTCTCAGCCTGCCAGGTTTATCTTGTCACATGGACCATAAACAAGATGACAAATCACTTCAGTGATGTTTATCATCTAAATCACTGCCTGCTCATTTGCCTGGGCTCTAGCAGCCCCTGAGCTGCCAGGCGAGCTGAAGTAACAATTGCTTTGACTCATGAAATAAAGGTGCAAGTGCTCAGCTTAGCTGAGAGCCCTGAATTTCTGCAGTAAGAAGATGGACTGTCAATAAAGGTCAGTAATCTCAGGGGTGTGCAGCAAAGATCGGGAAGTGGCTTGGATGTGATGCTTAGGAAGGGAGGTGGGCAGAATGTTTCATCTGGATCTCTGCAAACAAGGTCATTTCTTCGTCTCTGAAGGAAACTCGGTGGTTATAGGATGCCGCTCTACTCATTTGTGCCCTGTAAAGGTGTTTGGTCTGGTAAAACATACTTGTGGCCCTCTGGTGACAAAGAGCATGTAGAGGTAGGTTTAAATTTCCCGCTGGGGCTAGTTGCTAGCTGTAAATCAAGACAAAGTCCCATTTGTACCTTCTGAACAAGCGAGTTGTGGAGCGGAGCTAGAGGAATCCCTCCGAGGGTGGCTGCGCTGGCTCGCAGCAGGAGCCTGCAGTGCTGATGCATTGCAGAGCACTGCCTGACTCCAGGCTGCATGTGGTTATGAAACACTGCCCAGCACCAGCGGCTCTGTTTGGTGTGGATGAGAGGGTGAAGTGCTGCTCTGCACTGGTGAGGAGGAGGAGGAGGAGGAGGATGCCTCTGCCAGGGGAGAGCCTTGCCTGAGGCAATGAACAGGAGCCCTTGCCTGGGTCCCTCGTGTGGTGCTCCTGCGGTTTTGGTTGTGGTTTCACTATGACTGGGAGCCCCCCTGGAAAACCCCGAGGTGTGGGGCTGGTTGGACTTTGCAGCATAGAGGTGCCCCTGCCCGTGGCAAGGGGCTGGAGCTACATGGTCTTTAGGGTCCCTTCAGCCCAAACCATTCCATGATTGATTTATTGACTCCTGTGGCAGTCGCCAGCACTGTCCCTGGAAGGTTGCATTCCCCTGCCCATAGGGCCCATCTGCACCGCAGCTTCTCTAAGCCCTGGGGCTGGATGAGGGCTTGGAGGCACATTTTGGACTCAAATCCAGGACCATCTCATTTGCTCCCATTTGGAGGACGTGTGGATGTGTGTGGATGTAAGTTTATATTTCCTCTAATAACGCTGGTTTCTGTACCATGAGGTCCTGAGAGCTGGTGTTCCGGTTAGTGCAGTTCTGCCTGTGCTGATGAAGAGAGTAACTTGCACCCCCTGCCTGTGTTTTATCTTAGGAGCAGGAATGGTGGTCGACTGGGAACAAGAAACCGGGCTCCTGATGACGTCAGGAGATGTGAGGATAATCCGGATCTGGGACACAGACCGGGAAATGAAAGTACAGGTAATAGCTGCCTGTTTGTCCCATTCCCCTTTCCCCTTCCAGAGCAGGTCCCACGTGGGGACTTTGCCTGTGCACAGCCACAGTGTCTGAGAGTCATCTGTGAAGAGCTGAGAGGTCTGCTTAGAGCGTGCTAGGAGGGAAATGAAAATCCACATGTGCGTGGTGAGCATATCAGGTCCTTCCTGGAAGCTGCTGCTGTTATTGCACAGCAGCATTTGGGAAAGGTGAGGTGGTGAAAGCCAGAGGCAGGCAACGGGATGCAGACGGGGTCCCCTGGTAGTGTGTCCTTGAAATGGCATAAAGATTCCTGAGGAAATTCAGTGGTGAGGTGGGGTGGTGGCAGTGTTTGGATGTACTGCTGCCATCTCTGGAGGCACACAGAGCCAACAGCAGAGCAACACTGCCAGCCAAAGGCCTGGTTTCAGGAATGCTGCATCTAGGAGGAGAACACTCAGGTACCTGCTTAGTCCACACCTAAGTCGGGACCTTAGTGGTCTAGAGGATGGAGGCACAAATGTTCCTGCTTGTCACATGCAGCCCATGGGATTGCTGCCACCTTGGGCCAATCTGACTCAGGTCAGGGTTTGCTCCGTGTTGTCTGATCCAGGTGTCAAAGCACAAAGGTACCCATGAACCTGCTGGCACCTCCCTCAGTGTCAGACCTGCGCTGGGGCACCCCGGGGTGTTCACATCTCTCTGCTGCAACCAGGCAGCAGAAATCAGCGTTTCAGTCATCCTGTGCACTGCAGTGGGGCAGAGATGCTGCAGACATTCCTGTCAGTGCGGCTCAGATGAAAGCTCCTCAGGAATTCCAAGGAGAAGCAGCAGCTGGTCCGTGAGGATGGAGTCACTGCGCTGCAGAAGGAAGGAGGGCTGGTTTTCAAAGCTTCTAGAAACTAATTATCCTTGAATGAACATTAATTACAACATTTGACCCTGCAATGCAGGATAATTAAGCTTATGTTAATCTTAATTACTTTCACATAGAACTTTTTCAATGTAAATTAGGGAACAGCAGAATTCAGGAGGTGAAAATCTTTTAAATTACAATGATTAATGATTGCACTGAAAGTATCTAAACCCATGTTGTTTCTTTTCTAATTGCAAAGATGGGTAGTGGTGAAATTCAAGTGATTGAAACTTCCTGACTCAGTAACACTGGAAAAAGTGAAATTGAGCATGAGGAGCAGAGAAGCTCTGTAATCCAAGCCAATAAAGGCTCCTTTCCACTCTTTGAACTGCAGAAGCGTTCCTTGGGAAGCGTGTGAGGTGCAGCTGAAGAAACAAGTACTTCATTTTCACTTCTGCCGATTGTTCCTGCTTCAAAGGCAGGATCGGGGTTGGGGCAGTGGAGGAGCTGCTGAGAGCAGCCCTGAAGGCTGGAGCCTCTCACCAGCAGCTGCATTGCTCAGCTGGGAACAGCAGCGGGGAAAGGTGAATGTGCTCGGAAGCAAAAATAGGAGCCAAGTGTGAAATGAGCTAATGCAGCTCTGGCCTGTCTCTGGATTGTTCCCCTGCTTCCCTGTGCTGCTTAGAATCCTGGAGTCACGGAATGATTTGGGTTGGAGCAGACCTTAAGGGCAGGGACACCTTCCACTGGAGCAGCTTGCTCCAAGCCCATCCAACATGGCCTTGAACACTGCTGCCAGGGATGGGGCAACCACAGCTTCTCTGGGCACCCTGTGGCTGTACAGGGTGCCCAGTGCACATCAGACTGTAGTGACTGGGAGACACGGTCTGAGCGTGGCTTTGCTCTGCTTTCTCCTCAGGACATCCCCACTGGAGCAGACAGCTGTGTGACCAGCCTCTCGTGTGACTCCCATCGGTCACTCATCGTGGCGGGGCTGGGGGACGGCTCCATCCGCGTCTTCGACAGGAGGATGGCTCTGAGTGAATGGTAAACCCCCGTCCTTCCCCACTGCTCACCCCTCACCTTCTCCTTCCTCACCTTCCCTCCTCCTCATCCTCCCCTTCACAATGTTTCCGTGCTTGTTCCTCAGCCGCGTCATGACCTACCGGGAGCACACAGCCTGGGTAGTGAAAGCATACCTGCAGAAACATCCTGAAGGCAACATCATGAGCGTCAGGTAACAGATTTGGCCGTTTGAGCTCTTTCCTCCTCAACACGGTTTGTTTTTCTATTTCAATTTCGCCTGTGGTACTTCACAAGCTGAGAGGATAAAGCTCTTCAGGTTCGTATTTGCTTCAGTAATTAACTCCTGCTCCAAACGTGGTGGAGGGAAGGCAAAATGAAATGTGAAGCTTCCCTTGGAAGCCTCTCAGAGTGGTTTGAGAGTAAACAAGAAGGCGTCTGCTGAAATCACTGTCACGAGGCGTGAGGGAGGAATGGAGTGAACCAGAAACCTGAGCTAGATATAGTATGTCTTATGGGTGGATGTTCTTCATTGCCAGCATCTCCACGGTGTCACTGGAGAGGGAACATGAGAGGGAAGATGGAAGGTGCATCTGTTGGACATATTGCTGTGCAGGATCACTTCTCTGTCTAGCAACTTTCTACATGAAAATTCATTTCTCCTGCCTGGTAAATACTGTGGATCGAGCAGCATATACTTGCTTGGCCCTTAAACAACAGCAGAGTATAAGTTACTGTCACAAAGCCAGTGTTTGCACACAGAAAAGCTCCTTCTTGATGACAAACTGAAAACAAACAGGAATTTCTGGGCTCCAGAACATTCCTGAGGCGGGGGACGGGCCAGCACAAATGGATGAAGATTTTCAGCCCACGATTATGAGATGCAGCTGCCAGTTCTGTCGAGCTCACATAGTAGAGGTTTTAGTCTTCCTTTGTGTAATCTCCCTCAGCAGTCCCAGGGGTCAGGCCCATGTCTGTGGCCTGCCCAGCCTGCAGCTCGTTTTTTCCCTCTCCTCAGTGCCCTTCTCAGTATGCGGTGCTTTGTTCTGCATTGAAGAGACGTGAGGAAATGGTGTGCTTCAAAAGACAGGTCGGGTCCCGCCGCAGAGGAGCTGGGTTTGTTGAGCAAGGCACCTTGCTCTCAGTTTCTCCCAGTCCACTTTTGTCTTCAGCTGCCAGTGAGGTCCAAGAAAAAACAGTGTTAGGAGGTAGTGAGGGGCTGACAAACTTGAAGGTGCTGTGCTGCTTGCGGAGCAGTTCTCTCCCCCTCAACCTGAGCTTCTCTGAACCTCTTTCTCCAGGCCAGAGGCAGGAGTCAGTAATGCAGGACTGGTGGCTCTGAGGACATTCTCTGTTGCCTGGTGCTGGTTGACCATGTCATATTGAGTTCAACCATCTCAATCTGTGTGCTAGTGCCACCTCAGCTCTTCTCATTAACCAGCAGGTCTGCTTCTGTCAGGCCAGCCCTGCTGCTAGAAAATGACCTTAAACACCTTCTGAATATCCTGGTTTTGTAGCTTAGCTACTGTTGAACAGTAAGAGGCAACAAGAAGTCAACTGGGATTTCTTTTCTACATAGTCCCCTCGTCACAGAACTTCACTTCCATTTTAAAGCTCTTGCATGGTTTTCCAATGCCTTCAGAACCATTTTCAAGTCTTAATAAAGGCTCCAAGCTTTAAATGAATTTACCATCTATTTGATCTCCCTCAAACAGTATTTCCATCAAGTCTTTAGAATCTAAATCAGCCTCAAGTTTAATTTGTCTTGAATTTAATTATGTGGCAGCTGGAGTTGCAGCTCTTGTGGTGCTGTAAGTAATTCTGTGGAACAGCCTTTTGAGCAGTATTAGGTATTCTAGAGGTAAAGAAACTGGAGGTGATGTGCTTCTTAATGCTTTTGTTGTTGTGAGCTCTGTGGGGTGATTTGCAGTTGTAAGGCCATCAGTGACTTGGAAAAAATAACCCTTTCAAAGCCGTGGTGCCGGAAGCCTCACTGCTGCTGCCAGCAAGGCAAGATCCAAGAGTTACGGATTTCGTTTCCTTGAGACACTTTTCTGTTTGTCTTCCTGTGCACCACTTGACCAGTCCCTTACAAGGAGCTCACAACAGATGCACTACAGCAAAACCTTCAGTCCTTGGTCCAGGGCTGTAGGAAAGATGCACCCTCTTCCCATCAAACAGACGTGATTCTACTGATGTATTTCAGAGAGATGACTTAGCAAAACAAAATCATGGGTGTTCGAAAGGTGCTTGATCTGCTAAGCACAGAATCCTGTCCTTGCCATCATTGCTTTCCCCGGTGCAGTCATTAATAGGATTGAACCATCGCCTGAGTGTTCGGTTTGTTACATCTGGCCCACAGGGTACTTTGGACATGGGGACTTGTGCATCTGTGACCAGACATTTGGTGTAATGGATGGAACTGGCAGTTCCCATCTGGTTAGAGTTCTCTAATACAATTTCCTGCTGTGAAAAGGAGAAGGAATTCAGGCCTGAAGTGCAGTTTGCTGTATTGAGTATGACATACCAGTAAAGGCACTTGCACTCAGCGATGAGCTGTAAGTGATAAAAGTAATAACAGCTCACTCCCGAGGGCAGAGCTGCTTGCAAAGCACTTGATGCCTTGTGGATGGGACCAAATGTAAGTGGCATCGGTGGGAATTGAGCTGTACTGATGCAGAAGGCAAAGGCTGCATCTTCTGTGTCCTGAGCTTCCCAGTGGCGGTGGTCAGCTCATGGACAGGCATCTCCTGGGCTTCAGGGGCTGGTTGGGGGCAGCCTGACGCTGTGGCACTCCTGTGTTGTAGTGTGAACGGCGATGTGCGGTTCTTTGACCCCCGGATGCCAGAGTCCATGAAGGTGCTTCAGATCGTCAAAGGGCTGACAGCCCTTGACATTCACCCACAAGCCAACCTCTTTGCCTGGTAAGTTCTGCTTCCATCTCTTGCATCCCTGGGGAGGGCAGTTTGTCTCCACAGATGTCGCTCATGGGTTTTGGTTGGGTTTGTTGTTTGGTTTAACCTCACCACACACAGGGCAGTTTCCTTCCCGTGTTGGCAGCTTGGGAATTTTGTCCCTAGGGAGACCTCTACACTGGTGCCTTAGAGTGGTGATGCACAGGATTACCTTCCTGTGTCCTGTGTGGGTAACACTGTTGTTACCGTGTCCTGGGTGACACCGTGTTCTCTTGATTCCCTTCCAGTGGCTCCATGAACCAGTTCACTGCAATCTACAATGGAAACGGGGAGCTGATCAACAACATTAAATACTACGATGGCTTTATGGGACAGAGAGTGGGAGCCATCAGCTGCCTGGCTTTCCATCCTCACTGGGTCTGTGTTCCTTCTTCTTGGATTTGGGAGTTTGCATTTCTCTGTTCATGTAAATGTTGGCAGAGGGAAGGGTGAGGAGTCTCCTCCAGCACAGAGCTGCTGCCCAGCCTGGCTTCCTGAGGACGTAGCTCTTGCCACAGGAGTTCTCCAAGCAGAGTTTGCCAGGAGCTGCTTGGAGAGGTGCAGCCTCTCACTTCGCACACACAGGATTTGATGTGCTGGTTTATTCCATGCCTCCTCCCTCACAGACACAGGCTCAGCCTCAGGTCTCTGGGGCTGCTTTGACACCACCTTACCTAAGACTTTAGGAAGACCTGATGGTGTGAGCTAGGGAAGTGCACATCAGGGAGATGAACTGCAGAAATGAAAGGCATACGCTGATCAGTCCAGAGGGAATGAGAGTAAAAAGGAAATTCAGAATATGGCCCAGCTTGAGGTGGCTGCAGCCCTTGTTAGAGGAAAATCTGGTTGCTGCTTAATTAGGGTTAGTTTAGAAAGCTGCAGATCAGAACACAAATATTTAATGTGTAATGGGAAAGATAAAGGGCCTGGAGGGGAGGAGGGAGGAGCTGGGCTGTCCTGTGATGGTTTGGTATTAGCTGGGCAGGGAGAGGGACAGTGTTTTCCTGCCTGGGGTGTGTTTTGCATCCTGAAGACAGTAAAGGTAAAGGAAAGCTCCTCTCCTCGGCTTTTTGCAAGAAGCTAAGGGGTGATTTTGCTGTCTACAGTGTGAGGGATGGTGAAGGACGTGCGTAATCATTTGTGGTGTTTTACTCTTTGCATATGCACACACCGCCCTGCCCAGCCCGGGTCTCTGTGCTGGGGTTGTGCCGGGGCATTCAGTGCAGCGAATGCTAATTCTCAGCCTGCTCCTAACCAGCAGATTTGCAGCCATTTAGAAAAATTATGTTAGCAGTTGGCAAGTAATAGTCCCATCATTTTCCCCTGTGCCTGAAATGGGGCTATAACTCGCTGGGATGAGGTAGGTGGTGGCAGGAGCGCTGGCAGGAATGCCGTCAGCGCTGCGTCCGCAGATGCACTTCAGAGCCTTTGAGCATCTGGGCGTCACTGCTGAAATGGGAGCTGTGGTGTGCCTCGGTGCTGCAGGACACCGGGACGCTCATCCCCATGTGCTCTTTCCACAGCCCCACCTGGCAGTCGGGAGCAATGACTACTACATCTCGGTGTACTCGGTGGAGAAGCGGATCAGATAGCGCTGGTGGCAGCGGCGCTGGAGCGAGTCCCAGCGGGCAGGGCCGTGTCTCACCATCATGTACATAGTGAAATTATCGACTTGAATGTTTCGTGTTGGCTGCTGCTGCAACCCATAACTTGAACGTTTCCTGACTCAGCTACTGATCGTTTTGACAAGGGGAAGAGAGACAGTCTCCTTTTTTTGTTGCGTTCTTTGTTTGTTTTCCAGCTATATCCTCAAAGCTACAGAAAAGGAACCTTTTATTTTTGTTTCCAGTGGTTGGCTTCTCTGTTAGAAACACAGCTCCTGAGCTTAGAAGGACTGGATGGGGCAATACCCTTGAAAAGGGCTTTCTGCTTTAGTCTTCATTTTGCTGCAGCGTAGGTTGCTCTACGGGCTGGAGTCAGGACTCACCTACAGCTCTGTGTGTTTGACCAGACCATGAGAGCCCTCCAGCTGCTGCCTACCCTCTGCCAAACAGGAATTCCTTGGACAGTGCACGAGGCCTGAGCTGTCCATCTGCAGAACTCACTCCTGCACTGAGCATCAGTGAGGAGGTGGGAAAGTGTCTCCTCTGCATGACCCTCATCCGCTCTGCAGCATCCTCTCCAGTGGAAGCAAAGACAGATGGAGACTTGGTGGCAAGGGGAGGCAGAGAACCTGAGCAAAGGGCTTGAGGAGATGGCAGGAGCAGGGCAGGATGCCAGCATGCTGTAACCTTGCACATACTGGAGGAAGAGGGAAGAAAGAGACTGACCATCTCTAACATCCCAACACACGTGGAGCAAGTCACTCCTTAAGCACTCTCCACCAGGTCACACAGTGCTGGGGGCTCTGGGGTATCTTGGTCACTGTTGCTTCCACAGTCACTGTCCTTCTGCCCATGGTGAATTCCACAAACACGTTGATTCCTGGGAGCTCTGCCCAGCAGTGAGGGAGCCCCAGGGCTTTCATTCACTCTGATGGGCTGATACCCCACAAGGTGATGCTCAGGAGGATTTGCACACTCGCTGCTGTGGGCACGCAGCTGCACACACCATGGGGACATGCCTGTGGCTTGTCTGCCCCTGCAGAACTGAGCACGTAACCACACATGGTCTGAGCACAGGAGAATCACTAATGGGGGGAGGCTGCAGGTCATCCTGCTTTGAGCGGAACAGCTTCGTCTGAGCTCCCCAGGGGAGAGCGTGCTCCATCTCCCACACCTTCCATGTCTAATAATGAATGTTTCTGTCCCTTGAAACCCATGATGGGTCTGGGGAGGGGTGTGGGGAGGGGGTAGGCAAAGCCAAAGGACAGGGTTCTCCCAAGTGCTGCTGAGGTGTGATTCGGCTGGCGAAGAACAGAACTTGTGCTGTGCAGAGCTCACTGTGGCCACAAAGGTTGACCCTGCGGAGTCCGGACATTCCCAGTTCTCCTTCCAGCTGGTCTGCAGGCTTCCAGCAACCTCTGCCAGCCATGAGGCTGACAGAAACGTTCTCTCCCTGTGCAGTGGAGGCTTCACCTCTGCCATGGTGCCTGCAGAGCGTGTCTGGCTCTGATGAGGGTCCCTGAGCCGCAGCAGAGGAGCCGATGCTGAAGGCTGGGTGCTGTATCCTTGCCTAAGCACTGTCACTGCCTCCCCTGGAGCAGGGAGGGCAGGGGCCCCTTCACAGGATGATGAATCAAAGGCTTTCAACATGAGCAAAACCACCTAAAAGTCTTCTTCTAAGTTACCAAAAAGGAATTATGGTCTGATGGAGCTGTGTCTCCTCCCAACCCACTCCTGTGCTGCTCCAGCCTCGGTCGGAGCATCTCCCCCACCCTGCCCGTGCCGGGGGCTGATGAGCACAGAGCCAGGGCATGGGATCTGCACGTAACCCATTAACATGCACAGCTTAAAACCCTATAGGTTTTTAACTTATATCAGTGTCTTCTGAAGGGAACAGGGACTCCCCGCAGCGGAGGTGCTGGTGGAAGCTGGAGCTGCCCGCAGGAGCTGTGGCCGGGAAGGGGGGGTTTAAGTGTCTGGGCCTGTTGAGCTTTCATCTGAGCGTGTTGCGGGCTGTTCTTTCGCAGGTCTGTCGCAGAGATTGCAATCATGAAGTTTAACCCAGGATCCGCAGAGCATCCTACCTAAAAAGTTCACTTATCTCTATTTATTTTACAAAAATAAAATAATAATAAAAAAAATATATAAAGAACCCACACGATCGTAATGTGAGAGTAAAGCAATTACCAACAGATAAATGGTTAATAAAAAATAAATGCAGAAACACTTCCCGGTCTGAGGGTCGTTTCTGGGTGGTTTCCCTGCAGAGAAGGCGCTGGTTGGAGCGTGGACGGTGGCTGTGGGACACGGTCGAGCTCTGGCACACGATGGGAAGGGCGAGTGGGAATTGCTGTGGACATGGGAGCAGTTTGGCTGCTTCTGCCCCATCGCGTTCCCCGGCCCCTATATCCCTTCGCTGCAGTCCCCATCCCCTGTGCCCCCCTCTTCCTCCCGGTGCCCCGGCTCCCTGTCCCGTTCCCATAGCGCCCTCCAGTGGCTCCCGCGAGTCCTCCTTCGCGTTCTGCCGCGCCGGG
>JAOEHX010063299.1:0-12105 GCA_025448015.1 Bolborhynchus lineola | reverse complement strand
TATCAGCACTGTTCCCAGGCCGAAAGTCAAAAACACAGTGCTGCACCAGTTACTGAGAAGGAGAAAAATGACTGCTACTGCTGAACCCATGACACTCAGGAAGATCAATTTTCTACAACACAAACCAGACCTTTGCCAGAAACCTAGCTATTATCTGAAGAATATTAAAACCCTAGGTGTGACCTCAGCAATTTTCTTGGCCTTTATATAGCTTTAGAAACAATAAGCGTTTGAATATAATACAGTGTCCTGGGTTCATCAGTAGCAGACATTTTTAATCCTTCTTAGTAGCTGGTGCAGTGCTGTGTGACCTTAGTTACTGGACTGCCCTCATCTCAACCTGTGGGAGTTACATTCTTTCAATTCTCCTCCCCATCCTCTGGGAGTTGGGGGAGAATGAAGGGGAAGGGAGAGCAAGCAGCTGCGTGGTTCTGAGTTACCAGCTGGGCTTAAAACATGACATGTGACAATACAGACGGAATGGATCGCAGAATTTGCATTTCAAGGCAAAAATAAACCACACTTTGATATGATATAATATTCAGCTTCTTTTTTTGCCCCATTCTTAGACATCTAAGACAGACATTCCACATCAAAGTTCATTGAAGCTGAAAGAACCCTGAGTTTCAAAGAGTTAATTATTTCAGGCTAGCAGCTAGTGTGTCTATCAGTTTTTTCCTGAGTGCAGTACCACAGATCACACCGTGTTCAGGAACAGAGACAGTGAATTTAACTTGAGTATGACAAACAGTAATGTGTGCAGGATAATACGCCTGCCTAATATCCTTCATTTAAAATGCACAACTCTAGGAGGAAAAAGCAAAACACTTTGAAAGACAATCAAAGCCATTCATATTTAATACTTCAAACAAGAGGTCTAAAGTGTTGTAGAGGTGACAACATATTACAGAAAATGCCAGCAATTAGGCTTGCCAAATCAGAAAATAATAAGCTCCTATCTTAGATTTTCTGAAAAGGCAATTAATTGTGAAACTATTTCACAAAAGAATGTTGCATTTCTGTCAGAGCCTAATGAACAAAGTAGAGATACAATGTATTATTTTCCAATAGGCAAGTGCTGAACCATAAACTGCAGAGCTTTTCTCTGATGACTTCTTGTCTGTACAACATATACTGTAAGTTCAAATGCATTATCCATTATCTATTAAGAAGTAAAGTGAAAATAATAATTATCAGTGACCTCCTCAGGTGCACCATCAGCATGTCCTGTAGGTCTGACTACCACATCTGCAGCAAACCGTCTTCTTTTATTCTGCATAGCAGCAAAAGTAGTTTAAAAACCCCAAACACAATAAAAAAATGCAGTGTCAAAAAACATTCACATAGTGAGATATTTTTATGTATTCAAGCGTTAAGACATGCTTGTGAATGTCTTCAAATACAATGTACTAATTACACTAACTTAAATAATCATTTTCATGGCCTGATCAAGTTCCTGTTGATCAATAGGGTTTCTTCCTGGAAACCTAAAAGAAAACAGCCTCTAGGAATTGCTTTGTGAATTAATAACTTTTAAAAATATTTGCAACTATGTACACAGCGGCAGCATCTCTCATTACTCACACACAAGGTAGTAAGAAGTTTCTTAGGGTATCAGATTCCACAACAGCAAGAAGAGAATCTCTGCTTAACCAGGTACACTGATTTCGGCTGAACATGGCAGACCCTTAAGTAAAGCAGAGCCAGACTAGAAATCTCCTAGAAATTTTGCTATGTTTTTATAGTAAATTCTAAATGGAAAGAAAGCAAGATTATTTGATTGCACCATACACATAAAGACAAGATTCTTTAGACTTATTTATGGTTTAGCATATCAACTGATTTTGACTTTTAGAATAATATAAAATCACTGCAGATGAAATCCATTCAAATCATTTATACAGCGAAAACCAGTAATAAGCTAGTTCAAATCTAATATTAAAATCCAACATAAAATTAATCTATTAAATTTATTCTTAATTCTAGGTTTCAGATAGTCTCCTAATCCAGTTTGCTACTATCAAGGGCTCATTTGACAAACACATATTTTAATACAGCCCACAAGGTCAAATACTTAGGAAATAGAAATTAATTTCCTGTATTTACAAAATGGAAGACAGAACAGAGAAATACAGACACATTTGAAAAGTATGTATGATTCACATCATATACGTAGTTGCTCCATGTTGCTAAGCTAAGACAGTGAATATGATCCCTTACCTCATACATGGGATAACATCGAAGAGTAAAGAAACTATTACGTCTGCATTCATTATGATTGAGACTGTTATGGGATCACAAAAGAGAATTATCAGAAGTGCTAGGGGAAATGTCTTCTGTCCTCCATTTCAGCTATACACTACCAGATACGTAGCTGAAGAAACACTTGAAACACCATATCCGGACTGCAGCTGTATCCATCTTTATGGCTAAAAATTCAGTATCCTTTTTGAAAAAAATTACACTGTCAAATTGGAAAAGTCAGAGAAGTACTATGTCAGTGAATACACCCTGAAAAAAACAACTGTGATAGGTGGTGATTGATAGTAAATTTATTTAGTTTATCCAATACAACCCAGGTATTTCCTGATTCTGCTACTTGTATTATTTGCTGTATTCAAAGCCTGCAGTATCAAAACCCAATAGAATCCTGTTCTCAAGTATAAAAGTACTAGAGATTTTTTTAAAGCTTTCTAAAGGGAGGCTAAACATGTTCAGATGCACTTTCACAGCAGTATTTCTCTGCCCTGAAAACAAAGTGTTTATGGTAAATACCCTTTAGTTTTCTTGTTTTTGTTCAGAACAATAGTTCAAGGGCAAAACATATGTATGTTCAGTTACAGAAAGCGTGTGACTTAGTAACTCTACAGTTCATCTTGCTGCTCCACCATCATGAAAATTTTTGCTTCAACATGTTTCCTCCTGTTCTCTGCTATACTTACTATTGTGATTACAAGAACTTAAAAAAAATTAGTTTTCATTTCATTCTCTCCCACTCTCTCTCCAGCTTTCTTTACCCACTATACATACTGTATTTGCACTGCTCTTGGGATCAGAATGTAGGTATCCACTTTGGAAGAAAAGACTTGTATTGGCACTTTTCATCTCAGTTATGAGATAAAACACATACATCAAAGACACAAAAGAAAAAAAAAAGACATTCCATATGTCCGTATATTTCATCTTTTCAAACTTTTTGAAACAGTGTTACTTCAGTGTTAAACACAGAAATAAGTAAGAATAAGAACATGAGAGCCAAGTAACAAACATGGTACACTTTCTGTCACTGCAGACATCCATCCAGTAAATAGCTACCTTATCCATTAGTTCATGCTACACATCAGTTCTGTGGATGTCACATTGCATTTCTTACAGATTATTCCTGTGAGGGAGGAAAGGGAGCAGAAAAGAAATCATTTACAAAAAATTGAGCTAGGAGAACCTGTTAGTACCATTTTTTTCTCCTTAAGTCAACTGGTTTATTTTTCTAGGAAAAGGATGAGCCTAATAGCTGAGAAAATGAAATAAAGGTAACATAAAGAGTAAGAGCCGCGCATTCTGCAGTAGAGGACTGTAATGGGATTCATTGACTTACACCAATTACTGTCAACTTCTTTCTGCAAAACAGAGCATGGACAATACATACAGGAGACACAGTATGCAATGCTTTCATTATATGAACAGCCTCACATTATTAGGGATCACAATTAGTGACATATTCACAGCCACCTGCATAAAAGAAGCATTATAGCTTTGTAAGGCACAGAGAATGACATGAATCACAGGAAAACTATAACATGCAGCAGCACACAATGCAAACCTGCTATGCAACAAAAACGGTGGATTCTTCAAAAAGATGCTGACAACATCACATTTTTGCCTATACTTTTTAAATTTTTGACTCCTATATTTTACTCTGAAAAAAATACTCAACTGTGGGCCGACTTAAAGAGAATACAGAGTCTGGATTACTCCCTCCCTCCTTCCCATGACAGCATTTTAAATATGATTAAAAGTGCTTCCTCTAAACTGTTTTGAAGTAATATTTTTCCTGGACAAGATTCCACTGACAGTTTAAGAAACTAATCTTTTACAATGCAGACTTTCAGCATACTAAGAGTAAACATTTTAGGCATGCAAACCTGAAAAAAAAACAACCAACAACCAATCAACCAAACCCGTAAAACTGAGGGTAAAGGAGTCCTTGGATGTTATGCTACCTTCACATTAAGATGTTTTTTTAAACACACTTTGACATCAAAATCACTGAAAGCAGGAGCTCAAATACAACAAAATATCTTTCAAATTTATGCACATAAAGTTCCTGAGACTACCACACAGAAGAAACTACACTTGTTTGAATGTGAATGTTTACTTGCTTGTATACATCTGAAAATATAAAATGTATCAAAATTTGGTGATCCAAGTAGTAAAAAAATTAAGAGTTTTCACATGAGTTTATACTCAATCCTTTTACTTCGATATATTCTTTCTGAGATAATGCTTCCCATGTGCCTAACTCTTGACAATGCAGGCTTGCCAGACATTATTTGCCAGCTTGCAGTTTGAAAGCTAAAGTTTACATTTTCATAATGGGTAGTTTTATTGAATTTATGCAATATTAAGGCACGTCTGCAAGACCAATTCTCCAGTTATATGTGAAGAGCACTGTGGGGAGGAAAAGGAGCTTCCTTGCTTTTTATTTTAATGCTTCTTGCGGGGTACAAGTCAGAATATTACACTTTTTGAAAATTTAGTGTGATTTGCTGGTATTAGCAAAAAGATGTGAGACAACAGAGGTTCAGTTCAGTATTTAGCATCATATATTCATAACTTCTTCCAAACAGTTGGGAAGATCATAAAAGCAGAAGGGATGGAGAGGGGAACTCAAGCATATTCCTTGATGAGAAACTTCTCAAGCCAGAATCGTACATCCATAATGTGTTTAGTGGCTCTTGTCACGCGTGCAGTCCTTACAGTTTCCTGTATTTTGAGTATTTTCATACAGAAATATGCATTCTGGAACAATGGTGGCAATGATTTAAAGATGTAGTGACTACAAATATATAGGTTTATTTCAAGCTGACTTTGAATTGTTTTCTGAAGTGTTTCCTTCTTCTGATGCTGAATGAAAGGGAATAATTTTTCTCTGTTCATATTTTCTGTATTTTGGGTGATGTTATAGACTTCGAGGATATTTATCTGCAGCTTTCTTTTTCACGGAAGGTCTCCTAGTCTAACCAGTTCTTTGCTGAACAGATTCATGTATCAAATTTGGTCCATAATTGTGGTCACCCTCATGTAGAAGATATTACATTACTGTTCCCCCAACATTTTCTGTTTTAAGAAACATGTCTACCATCCTTTGTGGTTTGTTTTCATTCAAATATTCTTAACAACTCTGCATCAGCAGAACACTTTGTCACTGAAATGCTCTTCCAGAATTTTTATTACTATGTTGAATAATGCTGGTGAATCTACTGGTAGTCTCCTCTGCTTGTGAAAATTGACCTGGTATCTGTAAATTAATAATCTTTAAAAAGACCTTCCTTCCTTAGCATTAGTGACAGACCTTGTTGAAAGTATTCCAAAGCTATGTCCACATTAGTAAGTAAAAAAACCCAAACAAATAACCAAAAAAAAAAAAAAACCAAAACAATTCTGATCTCTTTTCACAAGTAGGTTAAAGCAATTTGAATGATGGTCCCTACAATTTCACTCTACATGGTTAAAAAGTTTTGTATCAGATCGAATTTAAGCTAGTGTCCATCAAGATAGTTTAAAACTATTTGTTACACCTAGCACAGCTTTGGACTTAAAGATATCCTCCCCATCTGCAGTGCGTCTTTGATGGTACCTGGAGTGCAGCTTCCCGTATGTTATACAATCTATTTAAAAAAAAAAAAAAAAAAAAAAAAATCACTCTTTTACCTTAACCAAGTAGCAGTAAACAAGCAGCACAAAGGAGTTCTTTAAAACAGTACTGCTGCTCCAAAGCAAAACACTAATGAAGATGTAGACACACCTGGTTGAAATCCTGCTATCCAAATGTTCGATGATTCCTTCAAAGAATTTCAACAGAGTAATGAGGCATAGCTTCCTTCTGCTAAAACTGCATTGCCTCTTCTATAACCATATATTTTCATTAATTTGCCAACTCAAGTTTTTGTTACAGTTCCTCTTGGTTTCCTAGAAGTCAAAATGTGATATACGACTTTCTGAATCACACCCGGAACCATTTTAAAAAAAGCCCTTATCATCTCATTAACCACTCCCATGGTCAATTTAAGTTGTACATTACACAGCACACTTAGTAGTTCTCAATTTCATATTTGAACTCTTTAGAATTTGTGGTGAATATTAATGATTTGGACTGGGAAGACTAGACGTACCATTGCTGATTTATTACTATGAATTTTATTAATTCTGTTAGAAAATGTCTTGGCATTTTCCCACCAGACAAGTTCTGATATTTGTACCCTGTAAAGAAAGGTGCTCCTGAGCTTTTCACACAGAATTCAGAATGGTTCATTAAATAAATCAATTTTCAAGATTCAAACACAATGCTCACATCACTTTCGCAGCCGAGCACTGTCCACTTCTCCTCTCAAGCTTTTCTTCACTGCTTCCTGAAGCTTTACTTAAGTTCATTAATACCACATTTTCATTGAGCTAACTTACAGAGAGCACAACGACAAGCATAGACATTCTACTCATGTTATGACAGGCAGACAAGTGGTCCAAATACTGCTGGTACAGAAAACTGTCTTCTTTATTACATAGTGGTTTAACAATGTGTGAAATCTTAATTTCTCATAATATCAAAGACAATTATTGTTATTTGCAAGTGGATTTATATCCTCAGAGAAGGACTGAGAGAATTAAAAATCCACTTAGAAATAAAAGCCACAAAATAATCAACTTCTGTGTTCAACCAGTAGTGTAACAATTAGCTACATCAGCAAAGGAAAAAACAGAAATTTATCACTGCTGTTGACAAAACATCAATTCTTACTCATTCACAGTGTCTTAGAAAGGAGCCAACTCTAGTTAGTGACAACATGAGTGTTGGTGAGTCACCAACCAAAGAGAAAGGCAAAAAAAGTCTGGCAGCTGATTAATAGGAATGCTCATACTCTTATTTATACAAAATGATTATGCATAAGTCATGGCTTTTGGGGGCTGATGGTGATGTCAATCATATAATGGAAAGTGGTCACAGCACTTGGCTCAGAAAGTGCATACCTTCTCTCAGGCTTGCTTATACTCCCTCACAAGGAGTCATGCTTAAAACTAACATCACTCTTCCACACCATGACTTTAAACAAGACAGGTGCGGGAACCCTGAAGAGATATTATGCAGTGCCACCTTCTGAGGGACAGTGGCTCTAGAGTGCAGGAGTATGCAGAGAGAGGGCCAGATTAGCATACCTCATGTCCAATGCAGGACATACAGGAATTATGCCTTTCTCATCTCACAAGTAACTTTTCAACTGATCCAGAGAACTGTACTCTTATGATAGTTAATGGACTGGCTAAGCTACAGCTTCCTTTTTCAGTTCACCTGGTTATTAATATTTCCACCTTGCAGATCACTGCTTACATTAATAAACAAGATATTCTATGAATTCCACCATTGCAAGAAATTGATGTCCTGTCTTCTTTGTACAAACTTTTTCTGTATTTGATCATTCTCTATTTAAAAAAAAATATAGTGTAGGAATGAAGTGCAAGAGGTGTTAGGCAGAAATAGTATGGTGCTTCATTACAAGTGAATCATAGAGTTTTATAAATAGTTCAACCTTTTACAGGAAATATAATAAACCTTTTAAAATCAGCCTTGTGTTTCTGTTCATATTCTTCAGAGAAATATCAGCCTCAAGATCCCTTAATACTTTCTAATAAAGCATACAAGATGGCATAAGAAAAAATTAAAGTCCATTTAAATACACTTTAAAACATTTCAATTTGTTTATGTTAGAGGAGTAAAATTATGGCTAATATGTTAAAGTTCAGGAGTTTGTTATTTCTAAAATGATACAATTAGCCTCCAAGATCAAACTCAATGTGACATTATAACTATTTTTAGCAAGTAAAAACACCTCTTTACATCTACAGTTAATTGCACTTAATTTGGCCTTTGAGATGTACCAGTACAAAAGCAATACTGTTTTTTAATAATAATGAGAATAAAATAGGGATAAACTACTGAGAGAAAAAAAAAAACAAACATTCAATAGAGTCTAACAATATACATCCACATTTCTTTATAGTTCTCATCAAATTACACCACAGAAAGATGTTTTAGCTTGATATATGAAGTAAAGGTGAAGACACAGAAAGGACCCTTTCAAGCTCTTAAACTTCTCATCATTACTCTTTACTTATTGCAATCAGTGTCAGGGTAAAAGTGAAACAGTTTTCAACAATAAAAGTCTTGTTTGGCAACCAGTGAGGTCAACCAGTCAGCTACTGTTTCCCACAAGTACAAACATCCCCAAAGTAACGCTACTGTACATGCAGCAAGTAGCTGGACAAGATGTCCTTCAGAAGCCCCTTCTAAGCTCAGCCACTCTGGGATATCCAGCATGAATTATGCTTTTATCTTTTGTACAGTTCACTTACCTTTTTGCTCCACTTCCAAAAAAACAGAGCTCTACCCATAAGAACTAAACAAACTCCTTAGGAGAAGGAATAAAACATACTCCTTCCAAAGAAAGAGAAAATACCCAGGCTTTTGTAGCTTTTCTTATTAAAATTTTATGTAAATGATTTCATAAGCTAAATATTTAAACACAAATTCAAACAGCTCATCAGAATAGACTACGCAATCACCATCACATGAAGTTTTCAAAATTACATTGACTATTTAACAAAAACAATCCCCCAAAAATCCCCAAGCTTTTGGGACAGATCTCAGACTAAAATACAGTAAGACAGAAAGTGGATTCTTGTCCTTTTATCCTTGTATTCTAGACATCTCTTTTTAAAATATTCTTCAAGAGCAATGGAAGGGTAGGATTCATATTGCTGTCATCAACACAGAAATGGAATGAAAAGGTCTCCACATAACCATATTCAGATCTACCATTGGGCTTCAGAAGCACTCTGAATAGAATAGTATTTTTATATCCTCCCCTTCCACCCTTACCTCCCTATCACATGCACATAATTAAGTATTCTGGATTTGGGAAGTAGAAGGGGCTGGCTTCCATTCTATTATACCATTTACTGCACTGGATTATATCTTCCAGGTATGAGAAGCTAGCTTCTATTACTGCAGAACACTGTTGGGACTGAGGCATGTTTAATTAATAATTCCCACCAGCTGTTCTCTATGTTTACTGGGGAAACAAACATAGTGTAAATTTGAAATATGCTTAGTGCAGTGAGGTAATTGTATACATAAGCAATGAGAGATTTACAAACAATTGTTGAATCCTTGCAGATTCCATAGCAAAATTACGAATTTGAAAAATATGTACACAGTGGAGCCTATCTTAGTGATCACGAGTGACAAAACCAACACAATGCTAAGGAAGTGCACTGAAAGAGCAGCCAATCACAGTAAGTTATTGATAATGATAATGGATTTAATAATTATATTTTGGGTTTATATGTTTTATATGAGAAATCTGTGGTACCTATAAAGTGAAGAGTAACCCAAAACATAAGAACGGGTAAGCAGAGTTCCTGTGTTAGCAAGAGGTTCAGTAAGGGAAAATACTATTGATATGTGTCCAGATACATAACATTTTTCACTGGTTTTTAATAAAATAAAAAAAAAAAAAATCAAATCTTTCTCTGGTTGCACTATATACTGGAGAAATACAATATGGCATTTTGTTTTTTAATAATTCGCTTGCAAAAATATGAAAAGACATGACTCAAAAATAGAACTATGTATAAAGATATGCTGAAAAAAAAATGCTTCTTTGCAAAGCATACAGAAAATACTGATCCTTGTCAATCACTAAGTTAAAATGTAAAAATGTGTATTAGGATGACCAGATACACTAACAAAACACTGTACAACACACAGAACGGAAGAAGAAAATCTTATCCTGACAGAAAACAGTAATTGCCTCCTCCAATGATTTCCTGTCAATTTTGCCAGCAACTTCCACTACCAGCATGTTCCACTACCAACATTTTTTGGTTTTTTTTTACAGTACTGAGAATAATAATTTTGTATTTAAGTTATATTTTTGCTCAGTATAGAAACATATATTCCAAATTTAACTTCATCATAAAATACTGTTTGACAAGGATGAGTTAACCTTCTATTACATCCTGGAAGAGAGTAATCCAATTTTAGATTTCCTTGACATAATGGAAGAAAATGTAACCAATATTAATGTAACTTTACCTGCAAATCGTTTTCACTGCAAGACTAAGGCCTCTGACATTTGCCAGATGCTTAAAACTATGTATTTTAGAGGGTGGGGTGTGGTGTTTTTTTGTTTTTTGGGGGGTAGTAGTAGGGTTTTTTTCGGTCTTATTCTTTTCTCCTGTCTTTTGGATATTCACTGGTCTGTCACATACCAGGCGCTTTATCCCTCTTTCACTGCAGCATATTCTGGCCTACTTTTATCTTTAGTGTAAAAAACTTGCAATATAAGTTGCCATTCAATTTGTAAATTCCTCTAGGCTGAACTGGGTTTCTTCTGCAATTACATAAAGGTGTTCTTAAGTGACTGGTTAAATACTTCATAGGAGGATTCATGTACATGAACAGTTTGTAGCTTGAAAGAAAATGAATGCCAAGCAACTACATTCATTATATACTTTGCTTCCTTTATGTGTTTTACATCAGTATATTTTCATTACCAACTGAAATACTACTATGAATATCACAAAACAAGGCTAGTCATCCATATATGATTAGACAGAGGGCAGAGCCAGTACACACACAACCAACACTCATGTAAAAATCAAGGATAGTACTCTGTTCCTCCTCTCTGCCTGAATGAGATCAAGAGACACTGGTAGAATAAATATACACACATCACAGGTCTTTTTTGTAGCTGATCTTGGACCAGCCCTCAAGACCCCAGTTCCCTCCAGTTGCTAAGCCCTGAACCCATGAGTATCTGCGGTTTTTGGTCACACTCTCATGGCTGGTATCAAGCTTGAATTGCACTACCCTTCACATATACACAAAGAATAGAGAAGACACAGAAAAGGTAGAAATTGCATTTAAAATGACTATACAATTGACTGCTATGACCTCAGAGGGCTCAGTCAGGTAACTGTGCTTACCAGCAACTTGATTAAACTTAACCAGCCCCTTCTTCCCCTTTCCTTGATGCTTTCCCTTCCTTGCCTACACATCTCATAATATTTCTCACACATTATCACAAAAAAAAAAAAAAACACCCTGTCACAATCTCAAAATTCTTCTCTCTCTCACCTGGTAGCCCAAAGCCAATAACCACCTTCAGTTTCATGCCGTCCTGGTGAAAGCTTCTTTTGTTGACTTACTGTGGGTTTCCCTGTTTCCAGACACCAATAACGCTGTGATTTACATATCTTTGTGTATATTTTGTGATTATGTTGCCTTTTAATTACTATTTTTGGATTATGGAGGAAAAATCCCATCTGATTTGTCGTATGTTTGTGGGGACATGCATGTCTTCTGGGTGAGAAACTTTTCAGTTTTGTAACTATAAACAACATTGACTTAATCAAGGTGTCATTAAGCTAATTTCTATACTGTTTAAAACAATGTTTCACTTAAACTTTTCTGTTGTGCATGTCTGAAACTTTATTATAACATTCAGTTATTGAGAACTGTCTCCACTGTTTTGCACACAAGGACAAAAGAAAAACTGGTAACATATATAAGTAAATACTGCTGAAAGTAAAATTGCAGTGACCTGAGCACTTTTAGAGCAATAATTCTAGAGCATATCAACACTTTGGGCTGCTCCTCCAGGAGTGTCCTGGGTTCAGCAGTAGCAGTCATTTTTCTCCTTCTTGGTAGCTGGCGCAGCACTGTGTCTTTGACTTTCAGCCTGGGAACAGAGCTGATAACACCAGTGTTTTTAGTTATGGCTTAGTGATGTTTGGTCTGGCCAAGGACTTTCTGAGCCTCATGCTCTG
>JAOEHX010063297.1:0-11687 GCA_025448015.1 Bolborhynchus lineola | reverse complement strand
ATCATAGTATTACTCAAGGGCTAGAATTCTTGCTTATATCAGTGACGTAAGTATGTAAATAAATAAAAATCATTAGAGAATGTTGTATTAGCAGATTGTGAATGCTGTTTATGTGATTTAAATGAGTAAATGGGAATCTTCATTGATAGCATTACAAAAATCTCAAAACCTAATAACTTGAGCAGGCATAGTTATATTGGAACTTATGCTGTATTTATGGCTATTTTTCTGTCTTATAAAATATGCATCATGCAATCAGGATGATAGCCAGAAGCATGCATGCACTGAGGTGAAAAAATGCAGAAAACTCATCTGTATGCTTAGAAAAACAGAAGAACAGAATTTGAAAGTGCCCATAAATAAGCTATTATTATCAAAAAGAATGTTTACTACCAAGTAAAATTGGTGGTTGTGAGTTTAATGCATTCAGAGGTTTTTTTTTCTGTGTGATTTATATGCTCATTGAGCTGTGAATTTTGATGCAGAATCTGATAGAAAATGCTGAATTACTAAATCCTAAACTTCATGGGAAAAAAAGAAGTTAATGGAGAAAGATTTCAATTACCTTACTTGGATTTTAACTGAGTACTTCGCATTTCTAACTGTCTATCTGTAGTGTCAGTATCTTTGGCTATACCTAGATTACGAAATTGAAAGAAGCCAGGGCCTGTTCTCTGGCAAAAGGCTATATGGGGTGGGTCAGTGCACATCCATAACATGAAAAATGAGGCCATGCCCAAAGAGGCTGTGGGAAATAACTCTTGACATATGACCTGAATGATATCTACATACTATCTTCAGGAGCATCAGATGGCATGAGTCAAGAATGTGCAAGAAAGTTTGCTAACAATTCAGAAAATATGGAGTATCCCAAGCAGTGCTCAAATCCAAACCTTTCTTTTATTTACAAATGAAGACATTTGTGTCCCACCTAGCATAGGTTTAATCTTTATAAATTAAGAAAAGCTGCCTGGCAAAGGAACCTGGGCTTTCTGATTGACATTGCTGAACATGAGCCAGTGTGTACCCAGGCAGTCAAGAAGGCCAGCAGCATCCTGGCCTGTATCAGCAATTGTGTGGCCAGCAGGGTCAGGGCAGTGATTCCCCCTATACTCAGCACTTGTGAGGCCACACCTGCAATACTGTGTTCAATACTGGGACACTCACTACAAGAGAGACATTGAGTTGCTGAAGCAGGTCCAGAAAAGGGCAACAAAGCTGGTGAAGGGTCTTGAGAACGAGTCTTATGAGGAAGAGCTGAGAGAACTGGGGTTGTTTTGTCTGGAGAAGAAAAGGCTCAGGGTTGTACTCTCTACAACTACCTGAAAGGAGGATGAATCAAGGAGGTGGCTGATCTCTCAAGTAACAAGTGATAGGACAAGAGAAAATGTCCTCAAGCTGCACCAGAGGAGACTTAGATTGGATATTAAGAAGAAATTATTCACTGAGAGGGTGATCAGGTATTGGAATAGACTGCCCAGGAAAGTGGTGGAATCACCGTCCCTGAAAGTATTCAGAAACCATGTATTTGAAGCCCTCAGTGACATGGTTTAGTGGTGACCTTGGCAGTCCTGGGGTAGCAGTTGGACTTGGTGATCTTAAAGGTCATTTCCAACCTAACTGATCCTACAATTCTAAGAGAAGCTCATTCTCTGGCACAGGTGTTCTGAGTTTTGGTAGCATACAAGGGAATATAGTGAAGATGTCTGCCTGCTTTGTTCCTGCAAATCAGGTGAGCACACTATAATGGAAAGAGGCCGCAGGTTTCTGTCTTTCATCTGCTTTCCCTCTACAAGATGCTTAAAAAAGTTATTGTAATTCTTTTTTTCATTTTGTCCTACTTAAGTGTGCATCATCAAAAGCAAATGTCAAAATGTAATTTATTCTTTTTGCCAATTGGAATTCTTATTTTCTAGACAGGCTTACATCCAACTGCCATGATTAAAACCAAAAAAAGCAAGAAACGCCATGCTGCTTATGACAGAAAATCTGTTTTCACTTCAGTGTGGTAGGAAGTAAACCTCTAAGCTAGGTAGACAGAAAGACACAGACAGATATGGCAGGCAAGCTGGGTATTTGTCTTGTTTTCTTGTTTGAAATGTATGTTCTAAAAATGCAAATATTTTAAGTATTTTAATTAGACAGGAAAAAAGGAGAATAGTCACAGTAGCATTTTGTTAGAATCCACCATTTTAGAATACATTTCTTCTGGAAAAAATTAAAAAGAAAATTAAATATCAGTGAGATGAGGACTGTGGAAGGTAAAGCTGGTGAAATACTTAAACAGAAAACCCCAACAAGATTCTGTTTTATGTCATAAGGGCTACTGATACCTGGTGTTGTGATGTCTGGTCTGCTTTTTTGTTTCTTCTTGGTAAAATAGAAGAGTAAGAAATGACATCCGGTTCATAACTGTTCAATGAATATTTTGATACTGGTATTCAGTACTCCTATTTTTAGGAGAAAAATACTGGCAGTGTCAAAGATATATGATATAGAAAAGATACAAAATTGTATGTAATTAATCCCACTCTTTTTTGGACTCCAAACTTCTCAGCGTTTGCTCATGGTCACCTAAAAATTTCATGTGAATGTTTCAAGAATCTTGATACATTGAGACAGAGAGATTGTTAGTCTTATGGTATTAAGATTAAATTCTTCAGCAATATTGCACAGTGCAGCTTTGACAAATGTAGGAAGAGAGCCCAGAGCACATGACTTCTGACCTAGACCTTGAATGTATGGAAACAATAGAAGTTCAGTAGTTTGGGACCAGATCCCCAGTATTAAGCATCAGTATTCATAATCTTTGGGTCCTTCTTCTTGCCAGAAGCAGACTCCATGTTCCCCCCAAAATCTCCCAGTCTGCTCACTACTTCTACCGCTGCCTTCCTGCCGCTGCCAGAGGTTGAGGGTGCTGAGTTGTCAAAGAAAGGGCAGTATCTGCTTTTCTTCTGAACCTTCATTTCAGGCAGAACAATAGAAAGAACAAATTTCATCTTCTTTGTCCATTCTCAAAATAGACACTGAGAGAGTATTTTAGTTAATGCTGAATAAACAATTCAAATAATTCTGCCATCATTCACATGATAAGTTTCTGTTTCTAGGTATTCTTTTAGCATGCTAGCATTTCTTTCAGCTGACATAAGGAAGGAATCAGTCTACATTTGAAGCATAGATAATACTTTATAAACACAGAGTTTAAAGTATTAGTGTTTATTTTGTCTTTAATCAGATTTCCAATATCACAAATTGTTTTTTCCTCCTTTTCTGTCATTTGGATTTTTTTTCCCCTTGGCATTTATTTTGCCTCACAGAGCTTATATTATTCCTTCTAAATCTCAAAAAATTTAAACTTATTTTATTCATCAGTTTTGTCTAGAGTAGCTGCTTCTGAATCTTTTCTGGTCTCCTTGACAACATGATACCCAGTTCTTATTAACTTCCTTCTATCCTACGGGAAAAATTGTGATAGAATTTTAAATCTAATATGACGAAGAGTAGTATAAGAGCTTTGTTAAATGCTGGACAATAAATAGTTTACAAGTGCACTAACTTTTATAGTCTTGATTTCTTTTGCCATAAACGTTTAATGAAGAGAGCAGGAGAATTGCATTTAAGCTGGGAATCTATATGGGTTCAGGAGTTTCAAATGGCACTTTACTAGGGTCTGTGTTCTTAAGAGCCCATCAAATTCATGCAGTTATTCACCTTAACATTGATAATGTTTTTTTTATGTTCTTCTCTTGCCTAAGAATAATGATGTGTGATTGTCTGGGAGGAGTGACAACTTTCCAGTCTCCTAATTCTCTTTTTTTTCCCCACAAATTCTAGTGATCAAAGTTTATGCTTTCTGGGGGGTTAGAGCATTACAGTATGGAATGATTGGTAGTGAACTTAATTTATCTCTCTAATTTGTGTTTTCTAGATCAAGCTAATGCCTCCAGCTCCAAATGATGACCTGGCTTCTCTGAGTGAGCTAACAGACAGCAGCCTGCTTTATGAGATTCAGAAGCGTTTCAGTAATAATCAGATATATGTGAGTTGATATTCATCTATCAACAATAAGCTTTCAAAAAAGAACAAATGATAGAATAGGAAAAATAGGTTTAGTATCATAATTACTAGAAAGTAACCTGGACTTGTGACTAATATTAAAAAGGATGATGACATGTATTTTTAAGCCCCACAATTTCTCAAGTTTATTTAGGGAAGCAGAAATAAAAATGGATTAACACTTCAGATAAATTTGGATACAATTTATGTATATTTATTTACAGAGGAAGTATATTGTTAAAAATCTGTGGGTACATGTAATCTTCCTCAAACCACCAAAAGATTGTTCCATCTTTATTATCTTAATTTTAATAGCGAATATGAATACTGGAAATTTTAAAGAAACTTAAATTTTAAAAGCTTAGAATTCATCTTGGGAGATTTATCTCTTCTTGTATTACAGAAATTGCTTTCTATATTGTAATGTCAATCATCTAGATACCAAATGAAGTAATTATAACAAGATTTTATAAATAAGATTTTATTATAAAAAGCAGGTTTTCCAGGTTATGCCATAATAAAGTGGGGAGGCATGTGGCTAGGCATAGATTACTTCTGGAGAAAAATCTGCACTTGGAAATTTTTGTATCCCTATTCATATCTTATTCATAATTTATATTACTGAACAGCTGAGTGACATGTTAATGTGAAACATGCAAATTGTTTTTAAACATGTAAGTTGATTGCACTGTTTAGACTAAAGGAATATGGGGAATTGGCATGTTGCTGTGAATACCTTTGAAGTTATGGGAACTTTAATTCTAGGTATTCAGCATTCGGTGATAACAAAAATTCTGGGTTTAGAATCATGGATAAAATTCTATTTTATTATGAGTATTTATTTTCCTTTATCTCACTTTCAAAGATGCCAAACACAGATAGCTTTAACTGAATTTGGGAGGATCCACAGAAAGTTAGTATTTATAAAAACAAAGTTGTCTTTTCTGTTAAAATACTGAATATTTCACCTAAGGGGATCTCATACCCTGGTTGGACATTATACTTAACTTATGGAAATCTATGGGCAGGGATTCTTAATATTCTGCTCAACAACAGCCGTTGTACTTTGGTAGAGTGTCATCATCAGTGCTGGAAATGCTTGCATGTTGGGTGAGTTGATTCTCAGAAGGAAAAGTCCTTGGACTCCAATTCCAAACCAAAATTCTGCTTAGCACTGTTTCATGTTTTATGAAGCTTAATAGAGTCCTATTCAGTAGAAAAGCACAACAGTAAAGTCAGGTAGGTGAGAGAGAAATTACAGCTTTTCAGAAGATAAATAATACATTTACTATGAAAGGCAATATTTTCCCCTTCCTGAAATCACGATAATTCATTTTGAAAAAGTCAGCATGACTGTCAGTGTTCACGTGATGGTTTGCTGTTTGACTTCTTCAGAGTCAGAGGTCTGGCATTTTTACATTCTAGGAGCATGATAAAGCAGCAACTACTTCTCTGGAGTGAGAAGTATAGCAGCAGGGGTGACCTACAATCTTATGCTCACATAAAAGTGTTTAAATATGAAATAATAAAATCTTGGCACCTTTGCAACTAGTTGATGGTTCGCTATTTTTACTATAGCCAGGATTTTTTTTCCATATGCATGTACATATGTTCATACACCCATACACATGCAGAAGTACTTTCATATGTATCAATTGCTCTGTCTTATTTCACAAGCAACAAATTTTAATGTATCAGTTCTGGGTAATCGATACAGTATTTCTAAATTACGTCATCTATCCCATAAAAAATTGCAATTTGAACTTGTTTATGTGGTAGGCATCTCACATTTTTGTAGTTTAACAAATGGTAAATGGCAAATTAACTTTCAAATAATCTACCAATAATATATGCAGTGCAATTCTGTGCATAGTTTTCCATTATGAATAAATTAGTTTTATTGCAAAAAGAATAATTAATGGTGTCTGAATTGTAATTTTAGACCTCAACTTAAAGTTACAAAATTCAAGGCTCTGATTTTGCAAATTATGTTTAACATGTTGATAGCTGGATTTAAGAGGCTTTGCCAAAAATCCTTTCTGGAAGAAAATCATTAGCATCCTTAAAGATTTAATTTATTACTTAGTAAAGCAATTATATCTTCTTTTTTCAGACTTACATTGGTGATATACTGTTGCTTGTTAACCCATTTAAAGAACTTCCTATTTATTCTGCCATGGTAAGCATTCTGTCTTTAAAATGTTACAGTGTGTATCTTTTTCAGTGAATTCTTAAAGTCCATCTGTCAGTCCAAACCCATGAAAATAATTAACATGCATGCCATTTTTATGTTAAGACTATATTAGTTTTAATATTTTAGCTTTTTTTATTATTATTTCTTCCAAGATACCACCATTTTTTGCTGTGTGTTATTTGTAAAACAGCCACCTTGCTAATGTTATGTATGAGCAGTAGCATTTCCTGTTTTTGAAAATCATTCCTGGTGTATAACATGACTTTGGTGGTTTCTGTCACAGCCAAACTTGCAAAAATGAAATGCATACTTCATGCATTGGTTGTTGAGTTCACCCCTCCCCCTTGCCCAAAACATGATTACGGAGATAACAACCCTGAATAGTACAGAAAGGCTCAAAATGTCTGTCTGTGCTCCACACCAGACCACTCTGTCTATGCACTGTGCAGTTAATGAGTGTAAAGTGCTCATCATGAGCTTAGCACTGCACTGGGGCTGTTGTAAAGAGGTGTCTTGTGTTGGGCACAGGCAGTGTATGGGCAAGAGGGACTGGAGTCCATGTGTGCACTGTCATATGCATAACGCCATATAAGAAGTGCTTCAGATGTTTCTCTCTTGAATAACAGTACGCTTTGATTTCTAATCTTTCACTGAGGAGACAGACTTAATTAAGCTATGATTTACAAGGAGCTTATTATTTCAGTACCTAGACATTGACAGTAACTTAAGTAGATGCTGTAGATCAGTGGGAGTAACGTAAATTCAAATGTTTCATCTCTACTTCATCCTCAGCCATTTTAGAGACGTAGAGTTAGCATGTTAGCGTAACTGTTAATTTGTGTGTTGGTGTGTTTTGTCTGTCCTCCCTCCTTCTTTCTCTCCTCCCCTGTCATTTTCATGTTAATGTGCTGGGATCACATTACTGCACAGAGATCAGGCTTCCTGTTGTGTTAGGGAGTGTTCAAATATGTTTATTCAGCTTACAGAAATTGTAAATGATGCAAAATTTGGGAAGTAAATTGTAATCTGTGGCTGTTTGCCACGTCATGTGGCTTTGTGTGTGTTGGTACTAAATTTGAGAGAAAAAAACACTGTGACATTCAGTGACAGGTGCAGCAGATTCCAAGTTGGGAAGCTAAATTTAGTTTCTAGAAATGGAAATCATCCATCGTCCGCAAGGTTTTAGATGATGGCATTGTTTCCAGTCGCTGTATGTTTTGCATTAGCGGCATGGATTTGTGCACCAAAAGAGAACTGTAAAGAAAAAGAGTTTAGATGGCAAGTTTGCATGTTAAAATGTTTCCTGAGTATTTTCTGCATCTTCTCTTGTGATCTCCATAATAGATCTGTTTTAGCAAGTTTAGGATGAGACTTTATCCTATAATTGTTTTTGTCACCTTGGAATATCACGTTTTTTATTCCAGCATTACTATCTGCATGGTATTGTGTGTTAGGGAGGTGTTTCCCAGATGACCAAAAGAACATGGTTGTAAAATAGCTCTTTTCCCTGTTTTTTTAAATGCTTAAACGCACTGCAGCAGCTTAGCTGGTATTATATTGAAGTCTGTAAGTGTTCAATGGTCTATATATTAACAATATATAATGTCAGTTCCTTAGTAGGCACTGACATGCTCTATGTCTCATTAGTTAGCCTTTTTTTCTCAGGTGTGTGCTTTGTTAGCTGTCCATCAAAGAATGGAAAGATGTAGTATTGGGCATAATGCTACTTTTAAAACCAGGATGAAGCAATGAAAAGATTGTAATGTACATTTTTCAATAATAGCAACACTTTAGGCTTTTTTCCACTCTTTTTCAGAAACACTTTCTTAAGTCCTCAGCAATCTTTATTTTACCCTATACTGATCTCCCACACTTAGTTCCACTAGAATTCTACTGAAATATTTTTCTAAGCAATTATTCACTCAGAAGTGCCATAAAAGATCATATGATAATGGACACTTACATCTGTTGCTTCATGCAATTCAGTGTAGTTGCAAGGTGATAATATTAATGCATTTTTCACGTAACTGGAGTGTATTACTGCACTATACATTCCAGTAACACTGTTCTACCAGAAACACGCAGATGTCATTTCAAAAGTAACTGTTGGTAGAAGTGCTTGTGCTGTGGTCATCCTGCTTTGTTACATTTGTGCAGAATTTACTTGTGTCCAATTAGGGCAAGGTAGACAGGCAAATATCTAAGCATGCAAAGCTTTTGCAACATTATGTAATGAGTATTAAGTGTGTGAAGGTTTTTCCTTCTTCTTTGTGATATGCCAAATGGTTTATGGTGTGTATTTAACCTTGTTTAGCTGAGTAGCTCAAAGGCCTGAGTGAGAAAAGTGATGTATTGTGGAGGATTCGTTCAGCCACATCATTGTAGATGCCTCAAGATTCAACAGTTTAATATCTAAATAAGTGACAGGCATGGGACAGGAAGGAGTAATAAGTACCTGATTAGTTTGGAGAAAGGAGCAAATACATGGTGGCACTGTAGTGGAAACAGTGTTGGAATAGTTACAGAAAACAAGACATGATGGAAAGGAAGTGATTTGGTTAAGTGACAGCAACCAGTATAATTCTAAATACTTCATAGTGTTCCAGTTATCTCCCAGCAGCCATGGGTTTCTGTAGAGCCTGTGTTAATTTTCTAAACCCATGAAAAGGTCTGAAAAAAGCCATATAAAAAGGTAGGTAAAATATTTATTTAAGAATATTTGTAAAATGGTGTGGTGTTTCCGCTCACAGTCTTATCTAAATCACAGTCTTTATGTATTTATTATATGTATTTATTCTGAAAGAGCAGAATTGTGGATATTAGGAATTTATACAATTTTTAAAAAATCTACTTGATATGAGCTCGAAGAACATGAGGATATCCTCAGAAAAAAATAGGGGTGTAAGTAGCAGATTATTATTTCTACTCAAGCTTTAAGGAGTGTACATGTTGTCCCATATGTATACCACAAGAGTTACTCTATATTGCAGGGAGCTTAGTTGTGGGAGACTGCTCTGACATGTAGTAAATGAATTTGAAGTTAAGACATTGAAGAACTATGAGCATGAGGTATAAACAGGTAATGTACTAGGTTTTGTTTTACTCTGTGCACAGACCAGTATTGTTGAGCCCTCTAGTTATGTTTATGCTATATCTCTATTAGATAATTAGATCTATGCTTCCAGCTCTGTTTAATTAAAATCTTCATAGATACTTTTATGGTACCACTTACATGCATACAGAGATTCTGTTCATAATGCTTAGTGAGCTTTACAAAAAGCCCAGGATTAGGAGGGTGAAATATAATTAGTTTGAAATGTATTAATCATGTTAATTTTCTGCAATTTTTCAGGTCACGCAGCTTTATTTAAGTAACTCTGGAAAATTGTGTTCCTCACTTCCCCCGCATATATTTTCCTGTGCTGAAAGAGCTTACCACATGCTATTCAAGGAGCATCGTCCTCAGTGCTTTATCCTCAGGTGAAAATTTATCTTTCTATTAACTAATTTGTAACTCCTGCCTTTCAGCTGTTTCCCCTGGGCCTCAGCAGTGAAGATTTTAATTTTATTTTTTCCTCCAACTGATTTCTTTCTGTGTACTGATCTTTGTACCATACATAGAGCAAAATAGAACTGAAAAAGGTTTAATTACTTCTGAAGTTCATAAATTCTCTTGAGGAATTGCCACTCTATGGAGCTGCATCTAATTAGGAACAAAGAGTTAATAGTAAAGAATTCTAAATTGCTATGCGTGCCTGCTCTTATATGGATAAGTATTAGAAACAGAATCTCATAACAATAAAAATGAGAAGTGCTTGACTAGATTATAAACCTCTGTGTTGGGGCACCTATATTGGAGCATCTGCTCTGCCTCACATGTTTATGTGGCCATGAGCTTATTAAGCTTTCCAACTTCAAAAAGGACTTTTAACAAGTTCTTTTATTCACAGTGTTGTTTCAAGGATAAATAACTTCAAGACTGTGAATAAATGTATTAGAAATCTCCAGTGAAGCCCTAATATGCCAGGACAAATTTTGATTTCACTTGGAACTTTCCACCCCAAATCTGTTACTCCTTTTTCTTCTTACAACCTACCTGAAAGCAGTGAGTCTGGTGGATTTGAAATAGTTGCTCAAAGAAATTTGTTACTCAGTCTTGTCACTTTGACAGTTGCTGTTCTCTGAAATATTGGCAAGGTTTAGTGGAAGTTCATGGGAAACAGGAAAAAAAACCCAACAGGTTGATTTTGCTTGAGGAGGGTTATGTGGAGAAATTTTCAAGATCTCAGTTTTATTTCCTATAAGAGCCAAATAACCACAATTCTGCAGTCCTGAAATACTCCAAAATACCTTTGGTTACAAAGCTGAGTTGTGGATACTTTTCTGTGCATGCATAGATAGCGAGTGTGATGAGTGCACACAGTAGCAAACTTTAAAACTTAGAAACATACACTTCCCTCTAATGTGGAATAACAGGCTTGAACGAAGATGGGAGAGCTTAGAAAAGCACTCTGCTGCCAGAAAGGCCATAAGTACTGACAAAGAAGGAGACAGTGGGTAAACAAGTAAAAAGGACTCATATATCCTTGAGAACTTTACACTGGAATAAGCTGTCTAGTATTGCTTTTGCCTTTAGACCTTTGGCTGCTTGTTTCCTCATTTTAATGCCGTCCTTTCTGTCAACACAGATGTTCAGGTAGTAGCATGGTGAACTGGGGCAGAGGAACATTCATTCTAAGGTCAAAATTATACCTGCGAGGGTGGTGGTGACGTTAAGAACTGTTTTAACTGAATTCCATTCCAAAGCCAAATTCTCTATAAGTTGAATGAGTTGCCACAGCAGGGCTGGCAGAGCCCACTGTTTTTTGCAGTGGATTTGCTTTAGACTAAATAATTTCTAGAGTCCCAGTACCATGTTTGCTTTTGCTGTAATGTTGTAATGGTTGGCCTGCCACACTCTCCAAATCAGAGCTCTTACAATGAGGGGTGTTAGTATGCCAAGAAGAAAATAGTAACACCAAACTGGAAGTGTGTTAGTTTTATTTGTTTTTACTAGTAGTAAATCCAGTGAAAGTAAACTATCCCTGTGGCTATGCACTTATTTCAAGATTAAATTCCTTTGATATATGCAAAATGACGCCATTTTGATATATGAGCACACTTGGAATTGCACACTGAGAACACACTTTCACCTTCTCTTGTCATTAGCAAGTGAAACATGATGTAATTATAGAAGAAAACCCTCAAATCTGTATTTATGTTTAGCTCTACTTTACTTCTGTCATGGTTTAAGCCATAAAACAGCCACGCAGTTTGTTCACTCACTTCTCCCTTTTTCTTCCCTCTGCTCCTGGAGGGACGTGAAGGAGAATCGAAAGAATGCAACTCCCACAGGTTGAGATAAGAACAGTTTAGTAACTAAGGTATAACACAAACC
>JAOEHX010063287.1:0-14242 GCA_025448015.1 Bolborhynchus lineola | reverse complement strand
AGAGCAAGATGAGCGTACATTATGTGTCACAGTCAGATTTTAGTTACTTTATAGCATAGAATAGAATAGAATAGAATAGAATAGAATAGAATAGAATAGAATAGAATAGAATAGAATAGAATATAATAGAATAGAATAGAATAGAATAGAATAGAATAGAATAGAATAGAATAGAAATGTGGTTTCCTGGAAGAGGGTTGGTTTGGGGGTACAGCTGTGGAGTCTGTGGTGGGAATTACATTGGGTTGTGATTTGCTATTGATACTTGGTCACGTTTCTCTTCTGGAGAGAAAAACCAGGGTTCTGGCCAGTTTTCCTGCTGGTTTTCTAAGGGCAAGTTGTTTTGTTGGGGGAGGAAGAGGTTAGTTCCAGTTTCTCACTTTATCTGTAGGAAAAAAAGCCTGAAAACAGTTCGAGAATCATAGAATCCCAGCCTGGTTTGGGTTGGAAGGGGCGTCACAGCTCTTCCAGCTCCAACCCCTGCCATGGGCAGGGCCACCTTCCACTAGAGCAGCTCACCCCTGCTCTGGCAAGTTAAAGCCATTCCCCTTGGCCTGTCCCTACAGGCCCTCATCCGAAGCCCTCTCCAGGTTTCCTGTAGCCCCTTTGGCCACTAGAGCTGCTTTAAGGTCTCCCCTGAGCCTTCCCTTCTCCTGGCATTGTGTCTTGCAGAAGCCACAGACGATGTCCCCAAGGTCTGAAATCTATTTCCAATTACATCATTTTCTATTCCCATAAATTAACCAATGCTCTCCCCACCCTTGGCTCTTTATTTGCTATTTCTGGTTCTTGCGGTTCCCCCTCCCCATATTTTTCATCTTGATCCTTGCATCTTCCTTCTTTCCTTATCTTCTGCCTGCCCCAGAGGCTTAGCACTGCTTTGGCAACATGCTAACATGTTTAGGAATGATAAGACATCTAATTAATAGTTTAATTAGCAGCACAAGGTCTTAATAGCTTGTTAAAGCAAAGACATTCAGAGAATTCTTCCCCTTTCCTTGCGTTGGTACAATATAATTTACCAGCAAATGACAAACCAGGTTTGAGTAGTGCTGAGGCTTTTAGCAGGGATTTGGTGCTGGATTCCTGATTTCATGGGGGATTTTGCACCACTAACATCATTATTTAGTTGCTATTGTTGCTCGAAAACTATTTACGAGATGAACAACCGCAATTGCAAAGGACCGCGGGTGCTGCCTGAAAAGGGAATGAAGTGGAGCTGCCTTCGCTTCTCCTGCATAGAAACCAGTGCTGCAGGGAGCTAAACCTGCTCTTTAAGAGGCTCTGCTGAAATGTCAGGTCGTGCTCGGTCCCTGCGGGCTCCCATCCACCCGCTCCCTGTGCACTAACAGTTCTTAAACCTGGTTATTTTTAGATGAAGGTATCCTTCCTGACCGCCTCCAGAGGAGCCAGGACCACCCTGAGACCCCTCTTGCTTTCCCCAGTGAGAAACTCAGTGTTAAACCCGCACTGGAGGGAGGAGAGGGAACCCAAGCGGGCTCCTCAGGCCGCGTGTTTTCCCTCTGACCCACACAAAGATCTCTTTCTATATTTATCACAGTGTCCATCGGGCAGAGCCCACTGGAACCAGGGCAGGGATGCGGGGGAACAACACAGGAATGAGGAAGGCAGTGAGGAAAGGGCTGGAGACAGTGAGGGGGCAAGTGGAGCTCTCACCAGCCTCTTGGCTCCATCCACATTATCCATCCCCAGAGGCTGGCTGCAGCGGGAATGCTGCACGAGGATGGCAGCGCCCCAAGTCCTGGCCATGTCCAGGGAGGTTTTGCTTGGCTCTGGATGGAGGCACCGCTGGGGAATTTCCACTGGGCTGAGATGGAACTGGCGGGTCAGGAAGGTGAAGCTGCCTTTGGCTGCAGCGGGGCATGCAGGCACAGCACCCCATGCAGCAGAGCATTTCCCCAGCTCCCAGACCTCTCATGTCTCGCTCATACCTGCAGATCCAGGGCTCCTGCCCACTTGGACCAGGCAGCCTTTGCCACCCTGTGCAGTGGGTGTCCATGGCACCAGAGGCCAAACCCCTCTGGTTTCTGCCCCATGAACCCCCACACCGAGGATGCAGGCCAGTGTAACCCATCCTGCATGGGTGCTGGCTTATGCTTTGCAGGGATGAAGCCCTATACAGGGAGTATGCACCTGAAATCAGATAGGGAAATGATGCGGTTACAGGCCTGGCAAATAGAGAAAATGCAAGACTCTGCAATGTTCTTACTGTCGGCAAATTGCTTAATGTGTGCTGAGCCGAGCTTCCCACCCGTTAAATGGGGAAGGATTATCCCCCTACTTCCTGGGAGGGAGCGAGGAATCTACCCACCGACGCTTGCGGAGGCGCTGGAAGGGAGATGCGCAGGGGCACACGTAGTAGCTGGAGCTGGGAAATCCAACCTTCCGACCTGGAAGGAACAAGTCGCATTTAAAACCAACCTTTAGAAATTAATTTCTCCCTTTACTGCCTTTTTCCGCTTTTTCTGAGGAAAATCCCGAAACAGATTTATCCGGGCCGAGCAGGGCTGTAAAAGGTTTCCCGGGATGGGAATGTACCAAGAGCCGCGGGAAAAAGGAGGAAAAGGCGGCACTGGGGCGGGAGGGGAACGGACCCACGGTGCCTCCTGGGAGTTGTAGTCCGCTCGGGTTGACCTGGCCTCCGCCGGAGCCGCTGCGCCCCGCGCAGGTACCGGGTCGGGCATCCAACCCGTGTCCGCCGCGCATCCCGCGCTCATCCCATGCAGATCCCGTGCATCGCCCCAAGCACGGCCGGGTCCTGTCGCTGGCACCCTGGGCTAGGGGAAAGTGAGGGTCTTGGCACGGTTCTGGATTCCTGGGCCAGGCTGCCCCCCACAGGATGGGGAGTCTTGGAAAGAGCAGTAGTAAGGATGATGCTGATGGTAATCATAGAGGTAATAATGGTGGTATTCTTCCCTGTGAGGGTTGTGAGGCGCTGGCACAGGTTATCCAACCCAAAACACGCCAGGATTCTGTGATTCTATGATAATGATCATAACATGACAATGACAATTATCAATAATAATGTATTAAAAATAATGAATATTAATACTGTGACAACAATAAAGAGAGTAAAGTTAATCAAGAAAATATAATGATAATGATTATAATAATAATTAGAAGAAGCAGAAGCAGCAGCAGCTGATCCTGTTACACTTAAACGAGGGGGTCCACACAGATAAATCTCACCCCGGCTCATTCCTATCCTATAGGATAAGGGGGAATGGCTGTCCTACACCAAACAGGAGCACTTGGGAGAATGTAAGGGCTCTCTCACTGTTTTAACAATCTCACTCTCTCACTGTCCTCTAACACCAGGCCACAGGGGTTGCAAGTGACTGCTTTACAGCTTCCTGTTTCCCCGGCTTTTCTATTGAGGGCCAATAGCTGCAGGCAGCATCGTAACTGCCTTGCAATGGTTCCTGCTTTCCCCCTCTCGCAGAATATACGATGCCACTTCTGTTTGGGGACTGTTTTAATAGCGAGGTGGCGGAGACAAAATTGACTCAATAAACTTGCTTTTCCCCTTGTGCAGCTTTAACTTAGATAAACGGGCTTTAAAGTCCCGCTTTAGCGTGGGATAGAGCTGTTTACCCTTCATCATTGTCAGTTAATTGCTGTTTGGTTAAATATTTAGTTTGGATTAAGTTCTTTTATGCTCTTTTCTTGAAAACTAATAAATAAAGGTGTGTTTAGTAATGCAGTAAAAGGCTTTGTAAGAGGCTTCTTAAAGATACTCCGCAGCAGGGAAGCTCCAGGAAGTTATTCTCTACATATTGCATTGAAGTTCTCTGCCTTGGCATTTGCTCTGTTGTTATTTGTAATTAGCCAAGCAAAAGCAGCAAGGGGGGTCCACTGGTTTCTCTGCCACTGCAGGCTTTCAGTCTACATTACCCAGGTGTTTCCTTATCCTGAAAAGTAAAAAGAAACACAGTTTGCATCGTTTAAATCCACAAAATCCAACTCAGGGCTTGGAAATTGCCTATTTGCAGTGCAGGACAACAGCGCAAAGGAAGGATGGGTTTGAGTGCGGTCAGAGGAGGCCACGGGGATGCTGCGAGGGCTGGAGCAGCTCTGCTCTGGAGCCAGGCTGAGAGCTGGGGAAGAGAAGGCTCCTGAAGGGGTGACCTTAGAGCAGCTCCAGTGCCTCTCCTGGCGCGTTGTGTCCCATTCTCCATGACACACTGTCCTCCGTTGCCAAGGAGCTGATCATATTGCTGGGAGCCAGGACTCTGCTGAACTGCTCCAGCATTCCCACTCTTCCTTTGCCTCCTCCCCACCTCCCACTCAGCCCCCATGGAATTACATTAGGAGGGATGACCCTGCAACCACCACCTCACTATTGGGGCTGGGGTTTGGCAGTCTTAGGCAACGGGGATGTGCACGTGGGCAACCCCAGCGGTGGGACTGTCAGCTCGGCTGTGACATGCAGGGTGTTACTACCACGGGGTGGCTGGCACCTCTGCAGGCAACTCAGGTTGCCATGGTTACCGATGGAAATAGGGCTACGGGTTAACTTGGGTCAGTGTTGCATCCAGCACAACACCCTGCGTGGCTCTGTGCGCCCCTGGGACAGTGAGCGCTGGAACAAGGAATCCCTGGGGCACTTCCCAGCAATGAGCCTCTCAAACTTCCTGCAAGTTCCCAAACAGGAACCCTTGGGGTGGAACAGCCTTCTGTGAGCCCCGGGCAGGAGGAGCTGTCTCAGCCCTGCAACCTGTTGTTTATTACTTACTGCTGCTCCCCAAATATTAAGGTCTTCTGTAAGCTCTGATTTCTCTGGGCTTTCACATTCTGAATCATAGGATCATGGAAGGGTTTGTGTTGGAAGGGACCTTACAGCTCATCCAGTTCCAACCCCTGCCACAGCAGGTTGCTCCAAGCCTTGTCCAATGTATTGCCTTATATTTGGGGAATGAACACTATTAGATATTTAAATATTAAATATTTATATTATAGACATTAGGCAGAAGTTCTTCCCTGTGAGGGTGCTGAGCGCTGGCACAGGGTGCCCAGAGAAGCTGTGGCTGCCCCATCCCTGCAGTGCTCAAGGCCAGGTTGGACACAGGGCTTGGAGCACCCTGCTCCAGTGGAAGGTGTCCCTGCCCATGGCAGGGGTTGGGACTGGATGAGCTTTAAGCTCTCTTCCAACCCAAATCAGTCTGGGATTCTACGATTCTATCTTGGAAGCTGGCATAGACTTAAACCCAGCCTGTGCCATTCCCATTGTCCTTGCAGCAGGCTGGGAGCTGATCCTCAGCTCTCCCCCTGAAAGGATGGAACAACGCTGTCATGTACAGGCTGGAGCTGCTGGAGCTGGTCTCTGTGTTAGGTTTGGGCTTCTTGTGAAGCAAGAGTTGGCAGGAACACAAGCAAAGCTGAAAGTGCTTTCATCTGTTTTGGTTTGTAATGCTGTATGTTTTGGTTTCTACTTTATGAATTACCCAAAGGAATCGCTCAGAACAGAGGTCTCGCATTTGGGAAAGGGGAAAGAATCTACAGGGGGACTAATGTGATTCAATAGGATTAGCCAAGAACCCCCTCCCAATGAACTGAACAAATGAGAGCATCTATTTTATCTTGGGGGGAAAAGAAATAGTTCACCCTCTTATTGAGGTTTGTTTGCCAAAGGATTCCAGGCTGGGCAGAGAAATCAACTCCTGCATTGAAATGCGTTTTGAGATTAGTTTTTATTTATTGAATGGACTAAGAAATGGATTGTAGAACTTACCTGTGGTTTTCAACCACTTCTGGCTCTGTAAGTACAAAATACCTGTTTAACCTGCTGTGTACCTGTGTTTTATGAAAGCCTGCAGGAGAGAACTCACCCAGAAGGTTTAAAAAGGCGGTTTGTGAGGAGAAACAGGCTGGGAAAGGAACCTCTCCTCACTCGTGCTCTTTTACCAGGTTTATTTTAAAGAGAATAGCTTACAATTACATATATTTAGAAGCATCTCGAAGGCTCACGGAGGCCCAGAGGCCGCTATGGCTCAAGAGCTGGACAAGCAAAACCAGTGTAGCCCTGGCCAAAATCATTTACAATCCCATTGTCCAGGCTGAGCCAAGAGGCAGAGATAAACCTTGGCCAGCACCAAACCTGGCATGAACAGTGATTGCCACGAGCGACAGCGTCGGTTCGACCAGCTGAGCGGATGGATCCGCTCTGAAGGGGATCATTTTGCAGTAACAAAAGGATGTCTTTAGCTAAGAACAAACACTCTGTGGTGTTAGGTTTGGGCGGTCTCAGCAGCGGTGCTGGTGCAGGCAGCGTGGTGCTGGTGCTTCACATGTCTGGCAGCTCCCAGGCACCCGTGGGTGCTGTGCTGGGGGCGGGAGCGGGGCCCCAAGCGCTTCGGATGAATCACAGCAGATTTCCCAATCTCACTGTGCTGGAAAAGCCGTCAGTGCAGGCAGGGGCTGGCAGACACAGGCGCTGGGTGAGATGTGCCCTCGTACCCAGCCGTGCTCCCAAATCCAAACCTCTCCGCTCAGCTGCATCACCCTCCTGTAGGTGCACCCCTAATGGTGGGCAAAAGGAGGAGCTCTGCTCTTCCACGCAGTCTGCGGGCAGCACAGCAGTGCCAAGAACGCTGCTTGGGAATGGCGAAACAAATTTTTCCCTGTTTATTCATTTCCCAATTGGAAAATACTGCTTTGTCATACTAAGGTTGGTGGAATTCTACATAGAATCCTGGAATGGTTTATTGGCATAGTAGTATTACTGGTTTGATCTTATTATCATAATTATTGTTATAGATAATAGAACTCTAGAATGGTTTATTGCCATATTATAATAATTATTATTGTGGCTGCTTTCATATTAGCATTATTAAAATCATTATTATAGATAGAATAATAGAATCACAGCCTGGTTTGGGTTAGAAGGGAGCTTAAGGCTCCTCCAGTTCCAACCCCCTGCCACAGGCAGGGACACCTTCCTCTAGAGCAGGCTGCTCCAAGCCCCGTCCGTCCTGCCCTTGAACACTGCCAGCGATGGGAAGATTTTAATGGGAGATTTTCTCCTATCCAGGGTTTAACCCCAGGGAGTTGGGAGGTGAAATCAGGATCACTGTGCTGCCCATCACCATGGCACCTCGTGTCCAAAACCTCTCCATCACACCACGCAACCCTTCCTGCTGCTCCCCCTTGTACTTGGAGGGGCATTGATCCTCACTTAGGCAAGTCCAAGATATTGAAGGAGTGTTTAATGGATTTTTCCTTTGTTTTCCCAGCCAGGTCTTTCAGTTGCTGGCTGTTTTTCCCAGCAGCAGTGATGTGTGCAGGGCTTGAGCAGAGGGGCCTTCATGGTTACCTACTGATTACTGCTATAGAAATGAAAAGGGAAAACTCCTGGCTTCTGATAAAATAAAACTACATCCTAGCTGCAGCTAAATACTTAAATTGGCAATTAATATCCATCCCTTAGGGTGGGGAAATAGTTGGTTTCCATCTTTTCATAGGCTTTTCTGGGAGAAACAAACTAGTTTGGAAAGCAGAGGTTTAAACCTGTTGTAATTCTGCTTACGAGACAGCGAGTCAGCTCTCTGTGTGCATGTTGTCCAGGAGGAAATAAAACTCAACAGGGATTTATGGCAGCTCCCTCGGGACGTGCGTGACGGGACCAGGCTCCTCCGCGGCTGCCGGTAGGGAAGCGGTGCTGGTGAGGTCTTTCAGTCTTTACTTCCTGGAGCATACGTTACCCGAGCCGCTGGTTTGCAGTGGTTTTGAGAGCAGGTTCCCAGGGCCGGGTGCTGTGCGAAGCCCGCGCTCATCGGCTGGAGCTGGGAAGCTGAAGGCCGGCGAGGCGGGACGCTGCCGTCATTCCCGTCACTCCCATCGCTCCCGCTGCTCCCATCGGAGGACTGCGTGTTCCTGGGATTACGCAAGAATGGGCAGCGTGTGCCCCCGGCCCCTCGCTGCCACGATGGGCACCAATCCCCCACCTCCATTCACAGCCTCTGCGTCCCCACGTGAAACGGGAAACCTTGGAAAAGCAGGAGTGTGGCTGGAATTAGGATTAAGCTATTTTTAGCAGCTGCCTTGTGCCCTGTCCGTGCTCCAGCTGGGATGGTTAATGCTATCTGGGACGACTCCTTCTGCAGTTGCACCAGGATTGATACAAGGATTTCCTTTTAAACCTTGAATCTGTTGTATTTTTGGTTGAGTAATGTGGTTTTTACAAAACCCCTTTTCCCCCCCCACATCTATAAGAGCTGGAAAACCCAGCAGTAAAATAACACAATGGTTGCTGTATAATAAAAGAAGTTGTAGAACTTTTACTATCATTATTATTCGTTTTACTGTGCAGTTTGGCAACGTAGTCATGGATCAGGAATGTGTTTTACCCTGGACTGCACAAACAGCATGGAAGGAAAATTGCCTCTATTGAATAAAAACACATAGTGATACCCATTATAGCTAAACAGCATCAGGACAAGACGTTAAAGACACCTCTGAGCACCCCATCATTTACCCAGCCCATATTTAAATACCTGCTGCTTGTATGTTTGACCTTTGAGAATGTATTTGTAAAGGGAACTTCAAGGAAGAGCAGCAGTTAGGAAAACACCATGAAACACACTTGGATAGAGATCAGTGAATTCCTCCGTCCTGCTGCATTCCCCCCACTGGGTAATGTTTGGCCTTTGCAAATATCCAGCCCCACGTGAGATGGGCTGGGCACTGGGTGCAGGAAGGAGCCCTGGGCATGGGGACTATACCTGTGTGGGCATGAGCTCCATGTGAAGTTGCCCTTGCCATGCTCTCTGATGGCAAGGTGATCCAACCGCCTTGGGACCGGGAAGATGCTCTCCATTGGAAAAACCAGGCTCTGTAGCAAAGTGCCATTCTCCTCACTGAAAATACAGCAGCCAGCCCAAGGGCGTGTTGTGTGCTATGTGTATGAGGGCAGGGTGTATTTTACTCCACATTTCACCTGTCCCCCCCATGTATTTCAGTGACTCATGAAGCTCTGGAGGGCTATTTCCGTGCTCCCACTGCAACCCCAGCACCTCCGGCTGCGCTGTCAGCACACCTCAGCTGCACACAGCACCCCCGCCAGCTCTATTCTTAGCAGCTAATAGCTGAAATAATTACTTTTGTCTCAGTGCTGTTGATTCCTGAGATCTGGAACTGAGCAAAGCCTGCAGCTCTGGGAGCCCGGCTGCCCCATTCCTTCTTCCACCGCTGGGCAGCGTTTCAGGCACCACATGGACCACAAACGCTGCAAGAGCTGTGTTGGAGGATGCTAAATACCATGAACCCCGCTTCTACGCAGGGCATTAGCTCTGCTTTGAAGCAGCTTGGATGATAATGTGCCACCTCTTTGAAAACGATCTTGGCTTTTCCAGCGGGGATTTTCTTAGACTTCACAGGGTAAATTCCAGGAAGCCAGGTTTTCAAAGGGAGGGGAAGGCTTTCACCTGCAGCTTCCACCCCAGCACCTGCTTCGTTGTGTGGGTTTGCTTTGCACAAAGCATGCAAACATGACTACCCAATGCCAGCATATCCCCAACAGTTCCCAGGAAGGAACCCACACCTCCAGCTTTGCCACCTTTTGATCTCAACCCCAGATGTTCCATCCAATTCATAGAATCCCAGACTGGGTTAGAAAGGATTGGACGAGCTTTAAGCTTATCCAGTTCCAACCCTGGCAGATGGGCCTGTTTTTGCTGGTATTCCTTGAATGGAGCTGGCTGGGAATTCTGTGGTAGATTTCTGTTGGAAACCATCATTTTGCTGAGGTCGTGTTTTGTGAGGGAGCTCTGGCAACATTCACATTTAGAAAAAGAGTTATCCCACATCAGCAGTTGGAAAACATTCTATTTTACATTTTAAAGCCACTGTCAGGACTATTGACTGGTAAACTGAAAAACACTGTGCTAAGGGACATTAACTTCTACATTCTCCTGTCCATCTCTGCCCCATTCTTTGCTCCTTCCATGCATCACAGTGATGATGTCCCAAGACATCACTTAAGTGGCTGCTGAGATTGAAGGATTATAGATTTACAGCTGCATGGACTTGCTAAGTTGGGCAGGAATTTGGCATAGTCGAGGCCTTTGCATTATTTGATCTCAGCCTTTTAGTTAAACAGGAACATGCCCTGATTTTAACAATCGCCGTTTCCTGCAGTCAGAGGAAGGAGTGGCCGATGGCATTTAAACTGAAAGCTGAGCCAAGGCTGCACCAGCAGGAAGCTGGAAGTGCAGGCAGCAGCACCAGGGTTTTCTTCGTCATGAAAAGATCAACGACCTTTCTCAGAGATTATTTTATCACCCACGATACCAATAATTACGTACATGAGGGTTAGACTGCTGCAACGTCAGACTGTATGTCATTGCTATTAAGGTCACTGTAGCAGAAACCAGCACGGACAAGCACACACTTTGTCTGCTCCCTGATCCTTCCATGGTGCCCACGGAAACTGTCAGTTGACAGCAGATGTGGTAGCAATGGCTCAGGATTCAATCACAGAATTATGGAATGGGTTGGGTTGAGAGGGACCTTAAAGCTCATCCAATTCCAATTCCACCCTCCTGCTACGGGTAGGGACACCTTCCACTGGAGCAGGGTGCTCCAAGCCCGTGTCCAACCTGGCCCTGAACGCTGACGGGGATGGGGCAGCCACAGCTTCTCTGGGCACCCCGTGCCAGCGCCTCAGCACCCTCACACTGAACTACTGTGTAAGAGCTCATCTCAGTCTCCCCTCTGGCAGGTTAAAGCATTCCCCCTTGTCCTGTCCCTACAGGCCCTTGTCATGACATCTTGATATGCTGTCCAGCACTATTCGAACTTGCTTTCTTTCAATTAGCACTGTAAAGACTGATTTAGTCAGCTACTAAATTACTCCTCACTCTGGACTGGATATTTACACTAGCATTTGCATGGTGAGAGTGATCTTCCCTGCCTCTGACCACAGACAGAGATTATTTCCAGTTACCAAGCTTGCTTCCTAGCCTGGGACTTTGTTTCCTTATGGTCAGTCCTTAGAAAACCTAAGTTCTGCCTCCTGCTTTTAGACAGAGTTGTTTGACCCCAGTCAAACACCACAAACCAGTAACAAAACATGAGCGTGGGCCCCATTTCAAACAGAAAACCAGCCTATAGATTTCTACCACAGAATCCCAGCTCACAGAAGATGCCAAATCATGACCAACAGTGTGAGAAGATGCCTTTATTTTATTGGGCCTCATTCAGTCCTGAGTGCTGAAGCTTCCCATTGTGCCAAGTTTTCCCAGTTATGCACTCGAGTGCTCCCCAGCGTGGTGCAGCTTTGCGACTTCTTGTGAGCCTGACTGACACCATAAAGTAAATACTTCCACACAGGTAAAGGTCGAAATGTTCCATGGCTGGTGATCTGCAAATGCAAATACACCATAGAATAAACGCTGCCTTTCCCCTGAAAGCAATGAAAAAGACATAACATGGAATAAATCAAAGCTCCATTTTATTAATATACCGTAAGGTTGACAACAATCATTGCAAGTTAAAAGCACCCGTCAACTGTCCCATTTCTGAGGCTCCAAGCCTTTGATCTTGCTTCAGTGCTCTATACAATCACATTCAGAGCTTCAAGGGGTCTCGTGGGTCCAGTGCCATGGCCTCTGCCTGGCCTGCACCGTGCTGGCACATTGTAAATCATCCAGATGCCAATGAGGAAAACAGGGCAAATCTGCACTGCTCCTGCATGCTGGAGCTTCTGAGAACTCAGGGGTAACTGAAACCAGCACAGACAGCTGAACATCACAGAAAACACTGGCCTACTTTAGTGAGTATCGCTGCTGGGTGACTCATTCAAGTAGCCGTAGAGCTCTTACAGTTTCACATTCGTTAACTGAAGTAGTTAATGCAGCTTCGGCCACAGAGCGTATGTGTAAGGCTTCAAGTCCCATGGGTTTGATTGCATAAGAAACCTCGTACTGTGGCATTTAGTTGATCAAGCACTACTTCTTGTGGTCACATGGGCGTTTGATTTCCCCTTGCATCAGCTACAACAGATCTTTTCCATCTTTTGAACCGGTGCCTGCCTGTTCAATTCACGAGGGTCATCCCCCCCATCCCACACAGGGAGCCTGTGCTGCTTGCCCAGGTCCTGAGCTCACAGGATCTTTTTGATTGAAGACTCCTATGTGAAAAAGCAGGAGCTTGCAATTCTTCTCATGTGTGTCTGTGTGTAACAGGTGTCATTTTCAGTGTAGTACAAATCCCAAAATAGTTCCTGCTCTTCAGACGCTGCAAAGAGAAAAAATAGTGGTTACTTTCAGCTTTGGTTGTAGTGAAAAACCCAGAGCTCACAGCCAGCTCTGAAGTCCAGAGCTAAAATGGCAGATGCAGTAGTGATCTGTCTCTTGATTCTGTTTCTCAAATGGGCTGCTGGCTCTCTCACTCGCTCTTTTGTATATCCAGACCGACGCAAGAACTCCCTCAGACAGTGCTGGCTCTCCATTAGCTTCCCTTTGATTCCTGATGCTGTAGCTACCACTGATCCTCCTCCACATTTCCTGGTTTTGAGGCTACCAGACAGCAGAGCTCTGCTTCCCCTGCCTGGTGCTGCAGCTGACTGAAGGCACCGGAGTTAATCTGGGGGATGGTCTTGGGGCGCAGAGGCAACGAGGTTGTGTGTCGGGTGAAGCCTGCTGTGCTGAATACGAACTGCTTGTGGACTTTGACAGAGATTATTGGATTCTGGTGACTCCAGGAACACAGTTATTAGTTCCCCTGCCTCCTACGCTGAGCATTTTGAATCTGTGTGTGCGATAACACTCATTAATACTGTTCAGATTAAAAGGAGCCTATAGCTTTCTAGCACTTTGACTACCTTTATCTTATAGAATCCTTCTGCCCAGCTGCAGAACCACATTCAGCTCAATGTCCCGCACCAAACACAGCAGGGTCTTGTGGGTCTAGCAGTAGCCTCCTGCTTTTATGCCCAAAAGACCTGTGCTCATTCAGAGGCGCAGCTCCTTTTCAGTTGCCTTGTGCTTCAAGGTACATGCCTGCAGAGGATTTGCAAGACGCAGGCCTAAAATGATTTCTTTTAGGAAGTCCAGTAGCAGTTCCTGTCACCGAAACAGTTAATCAAAAAGCACTAACTCTCTCCTGGAACGTGTGTGTGCGAGCGTGCGTGTGTGTGTTTTTGTTTTTTAGAGCCAAGAAGATTTGCTTTGGCTTTTTTAAAGCAGAAACCACCACAAAGTTGGCTGTGGTTTCAGCTGCGCTCGTTCGAGATTTGTACTTGCTGACTACCAATCCTAAAAGAGTTAACCTAGTAAGGATGACTCAGAAGCAGAGAAGGAGATGCGAGGCTCCGAGCCTCGGAGGAAGCAGAGAAACAGAGGTGAGGAACATAATAATTATCAAAAAAAGGTGCAGAGTCCAGGAGCGACGTTCCCCTCGGTTTGCCTGGCCCTGGCACCGCTGGCACGGGCTCCCTGGAAAGCTGCAGTTCCGCTCTTATAACACAAGGAGCAGGCTGGAGAATTTAGAGCTGCGTCACAGAGCTCAGGGAGAGAGTGAGAGAGCAAGCTCCGTCGATAGGTCTTACCAGCAACAGCCCTGCTGCAGCAAGAGGGGAGAAAGGCAGCAAGAGAGGCAGAGAGGGCTCCAAAAAGAGAAGTAACGCTAACACCAGGGACTGAGCTCCTGCCACCATCCAGTGTCCTTTAAAGATCGCATTCGGGCTCGCTTGGCGTAGGAGGCTTCGCCCATTGACGATGCTGGAGACCCGGCGCGCTTAATCCCACGGGGAGGGAGAGTGGGCAGACACCAAAAGGGTTAACGGAAAGGAAATTTCTGGAACCTTCTATTCTGCGGCGCTACACAGCGAGCGGAGGGCTGAGGACTGCGCAGATGGTGCACGGGGCAGAGCTCTTCGGTCCGGTTCGTCTTTCTCACGTACGTACCCTTTGATTAGGATGGGGCTTGAGCTGCATCTGCGTATTTTCATCATTTGCAGGGTGTCCCTTTCCCCCGGCGCCCCCGAGTTCAGCTCCCAGAGTGCCTTTCTTATTATTTTGGCTGGGTATGATTGCTCTGTTCTGCGTCAGAGCTGTTTTCTCAATGGAACAACGGCACAGGTTGTACTAATGTCACTCTTGCCGGCATTGCTGTACTGCAGAGGAGGGTAGTAGTGGTGGGGGAGAGATGACAACTTTGCAAAGACTGCTGTTTTCATGTTTTGCTTGGGTTTTTTATCTCTTCCCCCTCCTCTTAAGCATTC
>JAOEHX010063286.1:0-12658 GCA_025448015.1 Bolborhynchus lineola | reverse complement strand
GATTAGGCTTGTTTTGTTTTCCCTTTTTTGTAGCTTCAGTAAATTCTTTTAATAACAATGTAGTTTTCATGTAGAATTTGGCTTCTGCCTTGTCACAAAGCAGAGTAGTAGCGTTTATTTTCTAGTTAAGCAACATCGCTAATGACATGTTAGTAGTTTTGTGAATGCCAGATGTCTACAGAAATGCTCTACCTGATAATATCTAAATCTGTGCAAGAACTTAGTATGTAAGAGCAGGGAAAAAGGGTAAGAATGCCCTGTTCAAACACTGTGGTAAATGTTGTTTATGTTAAAACTTTTGTCTTCTTTCTCCTGTACTGTTCTGCTGAGAGTACTTCGTATACTTTTGATGCTGATAAATTATCAGCATTTGTTTTGTTACTTATTTCTGAAAACCCCCAATGGTAGAAAAAAGCTTTAGTAACCTCTTACTACACCCAGCTGCTCTTTACTTCTACTCTTTGCAGTCTGTACCTGGCTGAAGGGAAAATGAATCTATTTTGTCCAAAACAGTCACCAGAAATCAAAAATATTTCTTCCTGATCATACTTTGTAGGCTGGCTTCCAGAGAGAAGGGTGAAATGAACTCTGTTTTCCTTTATATCACAGTCAAGTAATTAAGCAACACAAAGCCGTAGTGAGCTGGTGTAAGAGCATGCATAGGGATCTGTTAATCAGCCACACTGCCTTCGGCAGTGCAGTGTTCTTTCTCAAACTGCTTTCTGGCAAAGCAGAACAAAGTAGAATTAAACCCCACTTGTTACTCAGTAAGGAGTTGTTGTTTTGAGACATGGCTGAGCAAGTGACATTTTGTATTAGTAAAGTCTGAATAATAGATCCGTAAGCATACATTCCAATTTGGGTTTTAATGTGTGCAGTTGTAGTAATTTGAAATGTGTTTATCTCTGTAGTGTCATTAATTCCCCAAATCAATGTAGTTTAAACTGAGATAACACTTTATGATGACATTGGAATAAAAAATAAGATTTCTTTATGAGATCAAGAACTTACTATTTTCACAAGCACTATTTGGTAGCTTAAAATCTGCGCAATGTCTTAATTTTCTGAGGCCATCAATCCAGTGCCCACTCGGAAAACAGCACCGTACTTCAATTTGCATTGGTCTTCAAGAGGCAAGGTATTTTCTATCCAAGTTTTCAAAAGAAGTGGTAAAGTCTGTGGAGTAAAGCCTATTAAGGCATCATTTATAAATGGTGACCTCTCTTCTAAGAAGTCTTTTGAGGTGTTCAGTTTGAAATTTAAAACTATGCAGGCTTCCAGTGTCATTGGAATTTATCACTCCAAGTGATAGGCTACATGCTTAGATTTGGAATACATTTCTATTGCAATTTGTTATAACCTTGTTGAGGTCTACGAAAAGAAAATCTGAGAGCACTCTAACCCATGTCAAGAGATTTAATGGAAAAAGGGATTTATATAGTAGCAGTCATTGAGAGGCAGCTGTGTATTTGTGTTGGAGGGAGGAAACCTGTGCAAGGTAGAAGGCAGACCAGGTGAGTACAAGGGTGAGGAAGGCAGGAAATCAGGTTGGTACTGGAATGGAGCTGCGGGCTCCATTAACCCACAACAGTCAGTTTATCTTTCCCGCTAAAAAGGTCCATTCCTGCACATAATTTCAGGGTTAAATTATTTTTGCAAGCTCATGGAAATCAATAAAAACACAGTGAAAATGAGGTATTTTATGAAGTTTTACTTCATGGTGAAGTATTACGAGGTTAATCTTGTGCATGAATCTGGAGTTGATTTTAATAAGCTCTCAGGAAGGGAAAGGAGGAATTTACAGTGGAGTAAATTAGAAAGAGAGTTTAGGAAGAGGATGAAATTAGTTTTGGCTGAAAATAAAATTAATGCTGTTAGATTTAATTCCTTTTTTATTTATTTTGTGAATAATACTCATACCTTTTGAGTGGGAATGTCCTGTTCAATATAAAATGCTGCTTCTTTCTTAATATATTGTGTAAAGGTGCAAACCTGGTGGAGTAACAGCACAAGTGACTAACATCTCAAGGAAAACAAAGAAAGTGACAGCACAAGTGACTAACATCTGAAGCAAAACAACCGAGAGTGCTAGTGCAGCCATGGTATGGCCAGAAGCCTAGGACTTTTGTGCAATCGGAATAGTTATTTTGATCTCTTTGAAATTCAGAGCAAGTCTGGCAAGCAAAGTATTTGCAATGAATAGCTTCTTAAGTAGCAATTTTGGGAAGATTATTTAAAAACACTTCAGTAATCCACTCCTGGTTTAAGAGTCAGTCCATAGACTATGAAACATCTCCTTTAAGCTCATCATTACTTCTTTTCAGGCTAACTGTTAATACAAAATACTGCGGGAAGCCTGGGATCATCTGGGCGGTTATATTGTAGGTCAGATCCTTTTGCAGCCTTATTCCACAATCCTTATCTTCATAATGAAGAAATGTATGTTCTTACTTCAAAATATTAATGCCAAGAAAGAGACCTGAAAGAAAACATTACTCTGTTTTAATGTACTGTGTTGGATCAGCACCATGATTTCCACCATTTATCTTGTACTCCTTACATTTGTTGAAAAGTACAAACTTTGGGGCTTGTGTGGCCCATGCTTTTTACTAATTGATGTGTATCCTGAACTGAAACCACCTTTTTATTTTTCTCTTACTACAGATTTCCGTATAGGTGTCTTTTGTGCATATGTTCTCCCTAGGAATGGGGGAGTATGTGTATATGACTTTTTAAAAACAAACAAACCTTAGCTCAGGCTGAGCTTTCCTTCCTTGTTGATGGGGGTTTTTTTGTTGGTTTTTTTTTTTTTTTTGGTGATTGGTTTTTAGTTCATAATGGCTGCCACCATTTTAGAAAGTGAGAAATTCTACATAATGTTATTTGAAAGGAGAAGTGCAGGAGTCTGGACATGGAATGACTTCTGTAACTCAAGTGTTTTGTGTAGTTTAAGCGAGCATAGTTGGAGTGCTAGCTATCTATAGATACCAAAATACTATGTAAATATAAATTTTATTTTCAAGACTTCTTCACTTGTGTTATTGTGCATTTTCCTTCCTTGTGTTCTGTTTATCATAGAATCATAGAATGGTTTGGGTTGGAAATGACCTTAAGATGATATAGTTCAAACCCCTGTGCCATGGGCAGGGATGACTTACCCTCACCAGCCTGGACTTGAACACTGCCAGGGATGGAGCATTTACCATTTCTTTGGGCAACCTGTTCCAGCACCTCACCACCCTCGCAGTGAAGAACTTCGTCCGTATATCTAACCCGAACTTCCCCTGTTTCACTTGCTGTAACCTAGTAAGCACTACTGAAACTATGCTATGTGGCAATAGTATGTTTGAAATAACAGGTTATCTTTTTTCTGAATTTTATCCCTGTGCGGGCCTTACATGCACTCTTGCTTTAATGCATGTCATACTTAGTGCTAAAGCATTGATTTACACAGATCAGAGAAATAAACATAATCTAGAACAAAGTAATGGAGGTGCTGTTTGGGGTTGTTATTATTCCTGCCTGCAGGTGCTTTGCAAAGGAGAAATTGGCAGTTTAGCCAGATCAATGTCTGGTTTTGTTCCATTTGTTTTCTGGTTTTGTTGTGAGGATTGCCACCCTCTTCCCTCTCTCAGTTTAGTCCTGAGTTTTGGAAGGTTTGCTATAAACTGTTATGCCTTTTTGTCAGATTTAATAACAACTATTCAAAGGCCATAAATAGATAAGTATGCCAAAATACTGAGGTATTAATTTCAGTTGATGTAAAGAAAATTTACCTTATTTGGGCAGAGTTCTCTGGTACGTGTAATTGTTTTTTTTTTTTTTTTGTTTGGAGAAAGAAAAAGAAGCAAAATCAGTAATGCTACACTCTAGTTAGAGTGCTGGCTGTAACTAGGTTTAGAAATATAGGGAGCTGTTTATTGATAACCTGTCTTCCTACTTATGGGAAGGAAGGGGGGCTTTTGTGATTAAAAATGAGCAAGCGGGGATTCTCTTAATTTAAAATAGTCTTAATTTCCTGGAATTTAACCTAGACATAGTTGAAGTGTTCAGGAAAATTGTGAAAGTTCCTTTTTATATTTACTAGTTGTATTTCTGTTTATAGGCCAGAAATACTGTATTTTTATTTTTTCATTTCCTATGAAGGCTATTGCTTGGTTTGAATAAGAACACAGGAATAAATCCATTGCTTGTCTCTGAAAACTTAAATGCAGGAAGAGGCCTGTAGAAATAAATAGAATTTATCTTAATAAAGGAGCTGTGTACATGTTACATACTCTTGGTAAGGTTTTGATTTGTAGTGTCTTCTGTTGTATGACTGTGTTGAAAATATCGAGAGACAAGGCATTCTAGAACAAGGCAGAGAAAAAAGCATGATCTGTGACTGAAAGGCTTATGTTCCATTCCTCCTTGGTGCCTAACTGTAAATATGGAAATGCTTGTGCTGGAAGTACTTCTGCAAGGAATATATATTGAGAAGCGTGTAGAAAGCAGTCATGAGTGTATTTGGTTTAGAAGTTTTATATTTCTTTTGGTAAGAAGATTTTATTTTCATCTCCCTGTTTATAGAGGATGATGTGAGCTGTATCCAAGATACCAAGAGGCTAGACTTAGCAACATGAGGAGATTTTACTAGTCTTACGGTACAGCCCTGTCTCTGTTCAGCCTTGCCACTGTTACAATGAAGTATCAGGTTTTCAAAGGATGTGTTTTCTGACAAACAAATGTTCCTACTAAGATCTAAAAGGAAAACAAATAATGAAATAAGCTACCATCGTAGCATGGATGTATAAAAGAATGGAATGAAACAGAAGAGAATGAATTATAATATTAGGATTTTTTTTTGCAGGAAAAGGTGCATTTTTCCTTGTTTCAGAGGGTTGTTTTCCCTTTTCTTTGTTAAAGAAGATCCATGCAAAGCATTTATCACTTCAGCAAGTTTATTTTTTGTTAATAATAAATTCAAAGGAATGAAAAATCATTACTGAGTAATATTTCATATGTCCAATTCAAAATGTCTTTGTGCAAGTAATCTCTAATGGTTTCTTGTTTCTGTTTTGTGTTTTGCATTTGTCGCTTTGAATTTCCATACAGCATTGCCAGAGGGGGAGAAGAGAAACCATCTCAGCATTTGTACATATTTGGCTTTACTCAAACAGTTGGAACATACTTTTCTGACGTCAAAGTTTACTTTTTCCTTCGGTAAAGCATTTTTGTCTTAAAGGCATAAAAAGCCTTATGTGCTTCCTAATATGGTTGCATACATTTTCAGCTTGGAACCTAAGAAAGCTGTATAACTCCTTTGTATCTAGTGCAATGACAGCATGAAATGTAGTGCTCTGAATGCATACATATTTCAGTGAAATTGAATGCTATTTTTGGAAATAATGTTTTAAAATAATTAATGAATATTTGCATACAAAATAAATCTTAGCACTTACGTGCTAGAGAAAAGAGCAGTGAATGTTAAGATATTCTTTTAGTAAAGAATACTCAAGGAAAAGAAGGTGGAGGTGGCTACCTAAACTAGGTTGCTTATAATACTTGATACTGCTAGTTTGTAAGTATTCATTTCAAAACCTGAAAAACAAAATTTTATCATGTTTTAAGCTGCTGTAATGTAATCTAGAAGTAATTTCTGCTCTGATTTTCTTTTTTCAGTGTAAATTTATTTTATTAATTTGGTGTTACAAGGAAAACCTAAAATGATAGCTACGTCTTGAAAGGTTCACAGATTTGTTGTGCTTTCAGCTGATTCAGGTCTTCGGGCTAATTTAAATGTGTTTCAAGTATAAGATGAATACCATCATGTTTGCATCTGCATATATAGCAAATTGTTGAATTTCAGACCCTGAAGGGGTAGCTGTAATCTGCAAATGAAGAGGCACAATATATTGGAGTGAAGAGAGGGGATATTAAATCTGTGTCTTGGAAACTGAGTCTTACACTTTGGCAGTGCTAGACCATTCATTTACAACTATTTACTTGTTTCCTAACTTCCTTTGGACAAAGTTGATGGAGAAAAATGTGCATTAAGATTGACAACTTGTCTTGCTTCATGATAGCTTCCTTTCTTATGGAAACAACTCTAGACAAAAGTTAGCGGTCTGATTTATGAAGACGCTTGTTCAGAGTGTATGTGGCATCCTCATTTGCCACATGGATGCACTATCCAAACTACATCTTTGCTCCCACCTGTACCACCAAGTCAAGAAAATGGGCACTGGCTTCATTGCCAGCAAATGCTCCCAGATGGAGCTGGGTAGATTTCTTTTTAGTATTCCAAAATTCTGTTACTTCCTGCACGTGAGAAAAGATGAATCTAGAGTTGTAAAAGCTATACTTTTCTGTTCCGTCATGTAAATGCCAGTCACTTCAGGCATGTCACTTTGCTCACTCTTGGTATCTCTGTCTCTAACCTAACTATATACTCAGAGATCATCTTCCTGTCAATACAAATGCAGCTAAAGATACCAAAATGCAAAGTTTTGGCTTTCCTGTGGGCTTTGGGTGAAGAATAATGTAGACTGAACAGTGTCTTCCTTCATAAAAGTTGGTTCCATGAAGCTCTTCTGAGGCCTTAAATAATAAACAACAAAAAAACCCAAGAACCATCCCCAGTAGACTAACATCTAGCAGGTATCTAGATTGGCATATGTATTATGCCAATCATCAGGAAATGCCAGAGTACATTAGTGGGTCCTGGATTTCCTACTTATTTGAACAATTTTCTATACTAAAATCTGAAAATTGGTAGATGAATTATGAAATTGTCAGAAGCTCTGCCTGATGACACTCTGAGTAGGTCTTAAAAGCTCTTTATCAAAAGACACATTACTAGGCCAAAAATGGCAAAAAAAATCTTCTCTCTAGCCTTGCTGCCTGTAGCAAGAATGATTATCTGAAGGAAGGGGAATGGAACAATGCCACTCTAAAGCCACTGCATCTTGTGAATCTTCTGATGTCTCAAAGCTGTTCCTTTAAGGCATGCCTCATTCAGAAGTACATGGGGGGGAGAATGTGGAAGATTAAACATGCAGAAAGGGCATTTTCTACTACAACTGATTTTTCAAAGAAATTCAACATTCAGGTTCAGTCTGGTTTGCTTTCCTATTTTGTTTTATATTTCAACACATACCTTGGTTTTAGCCTTTTCTTTCAGTATTGCAAGTTTTGGGTTGTTTTTTTTTCTCCTCTGTTCCCATATGCAGAGAAAAAGTAGGACAAAGTCCTCACTAGACAGTTGTTCTCTAATCTTAGAGATTTTGGTGGCTCTATTATAAATCACTTCCTACATGTAGCAAAGCTGTCATCAGTACCCATTCTCTAAGTTCTTTTTCTCTCTGAGGGGCAAAATTTTGCTTCAGCTTCCAAAGCTACTGCCTGCTGGGCAAGTGCCTATGACTGTTATCTAAACCTGCTAACTGATTTTAATTCTTTCCTGTATTTTCCTGTGTTTTTTTTCCTTTTACCCATTTCCCAGTTGTGTTGACACTGGTTTGATGTACAGGTTACCCTTGTAAATCCAGTCCATCAATTCATAAGGATACTTCTTACAGGCTGCCCTAGCATTTGCAGTAGTTGCAGTCTCCACATGCAGGCCCATACTGGCAGCACAATCCTCAGTTACACAGACAGGCACCAGCTTCATGAAGTTGCTATGTCTGTACTGTACAAAATTATTTGATTTGGGGTTTTTATGTCATAGTCTAAAGGCATGGTATCATAAGTACTCAGTGTCTGATGTAATTAATTGTAGATGAGTATAGAGGTAATGCTTTTCAGCAACTTGTTCTTAATGACAACCTTTATGCTATTCTGGTGTTGTAAACAGTCATTACATATTTTAATAATATGTAAGCATTATGTTGCTTTATAACTTCCTTTTTACACTGTAATGTGAATAAAGATGTTTCGAGGATCAAGTTTAAGATACTTTAAAATCGTATTTTGTAACACTTCCATCCATATAAAACGTGGATGCATAATGTCCATGTGAAGGAATTGCAAATCAATGCTAAATTTTGAGAGCTGATATGGTGAGTGTTCCAAGACTTAATATTTTTGTGGAAGTAGCATGTATTTAAAATTAATGCTGATGTTTAACATCATGCGGGTACGGTGACCTATCTGACAAGCTCATGTCTTGCAGAAAGTTCAGAAGACTTTTTGAGAACTCTGTGAGACTTGGTCCCTATTTCAATGAAAGGGAGAGAAAGCATCATGGTAGTTACTGCCTTGAGTAGGTCAGAATTACATCATTGGAGAGCTTTGCTCATTAGTGCGTAACTTTTGTGCACCTTCATTAGCAGAACTCATTTACAAACAGGCAAGGAATTTGTCTGCACCATACCTTTTCTGTTCCACAACTGGAAAGCTAATATACTGACTGAGAGTCATAAGTAGTTCAGCTGATGATGAGGCAAATGTGACTCTTCTTAAAACCTGCTCGTTTGTAGCAGGGCGAAGTACCAGAGGCTGATTACCTGAATACTGATTTCTGACTGTTCTTTCTGAACAAAACTTGCAAGTGACAATATCCATTTCCACAGAAGAAAAAAAAAAAAACCCAAGCCCCAAAACCAGATGAAACCCCGATACAAATAACCTTGCCTTAGGCATCCTGGTTATGATTGACTGCAGTGAACGGAGATCTTGCAACAGATTATGCTGTCACCATACAATTATTATGCCAACACTTTGGAATATGCTAAAACTAATAAACTTCACTTAGAAAAATGACTTTCAAGTGTCTGGTTAGAGTCTTAAATGGACGAGTCACCTTCTTTCATTTCATATATAACTATCTTAAGCCAACAAAAGGCACACAACAACCAAAAAACCCCAACACAATATATAGCCCCCACAAAACAAAACCCCCTTAAAGATAACAGTAGATAACTTGAAAGGGAGAAAAAGACTGAAACAATGAATACACAAAGTAGATAAATTGATGGGGAATGTTATTCTGATATCTAATTATGTTTAGAGCAACATAAATAATTATGAACCAGTGTGGCTTCTACTTTTGGAATGTACTCTGCAAAGCAGCAGGTTCATTCCTTGGAATATAAGTATATTTCAATGCTTTCCAAATTAAGATGAAAAGTCAAATTGCTGTGAGGTGAAAAAAATAATTATTTCCATTTAATAGAATTTAAACTATTTATAGTAATGTTTTAATCTATTTATTTACTAGTAAGCAGAAGGAAAATGAATCGGAATGTAAATGTACTGTTTGATTTGGCATAGTGCAAATGCAACTTTGAACCTCTTTCCTTCTCAGGTTACTCAAAATACACTCCCACAAGGAAATTTTGGCAGGTTTTTATTTCCTAGCTTATATTGCCAGTTTTGACTTCTGTTAGTGTCATTCTTTAACCACTTAAATCTGTTCTCAGATTAACGAGAATCCCTATCTGAACTATTGTTAGGGGTTTTTTTCCAACAGCAGTGTGCTTTAACTTGAGTTATTAGATAAAAATTCCTTCTAAGACGCTAAAAAATCATACTGAAACACTGTCGGCGTGAGAGGAAATGCTGTAAGATAATGCCTAAATCTCTGATGTGTTCTGGTTTGGGGGTTTTGCTTTGTCTTAGAATAGCTCTAGTGTTGAACCAATGTTTGTGTTAGCAACTGGACACAGATCATTGTTCTTTTCCAAGACAGTATCTTATGCAGAGTTGTTCTGTTCAGTGCTTGAAGTGGGACTATGGGCAGCAAATGAGAGCAATGTCGCTCTTTTCCCAGTGGCGTGTTGCAATTCTGTGGATCAACAGCTGTGCTTGGAGGCCTTGCAGCAGTTTCTGCTGATTGCTGCAGGCAGTCCAAGTGGACTAGGCTGGACTTGTGCAGAGTTACTTATCTCCCTACAAGGCAGCATGGGGCAGCTGATAAGCAATATCTTAAAGCTGTAGGGAGGCAGTGGCTGCTGGCTCAAAGCTTCAATTGGATTTTTGCCTCTCAATCCCCGTGACCAGCAGGGTAGTCCAATCTCAGCTAAACCGAAACTCAGCAGGGGCCTCTACCACTCCTGGTGCAGCGTCTTGTCTTTTTTGTAATCTGGTTTCTGCTGGCTCTGATTCACCCTTTACTCTCTCCATTTTTCACCCACTGCTGTTGGGTTAAATAAATTCAGTCACACAACCTAGCTACCAACTGGTAAACTCAAGCATATATATTTGGGATATATTTTGGGTCCTTTTGTCTCTCATAGCTCATGTTGCATATTGCTGTCTGAAAATGGTTTAGTATGTGCATTTGGAAGTGGCAGTGTGAAGCGTTCAGCTTTACTTGTTGCACACACTTGGAGTCTTTTATCAACACATACAGCTCTTTTAATGACTCTTCTTATCTCATGTATCACATCTACTTTAATAGCTGTATAGGAAAGCAGACTGGCCAACTGAGAAATTCTGTCCCAGGGTTGTTTTAAACTGCTAGTAAAGCATATGACTCTCAAAATGTAGATTCTATATTTTATTTTTCTCAGCATGTTTGAATTTTACAGATGGCTAATATTTTATTCATCCCCCAGCAGTAGCCCTGAAGCAAAGGGATTGTTGGCCAATCTTTTTTAGTGCCAGTAGTTGACATTTATTTTCATCTGCTGTGTATATATTAAAAAAATCCCAAAACAAAACCACAAAAAACCCACAGCACAAACAAAACAAGCCTCAACCAATGACAAACAAACCTGATCTAAACTTGAATCCTCAGTGCATGATTATTTAGCATCACCCTCCTACATTCTTTTGCTGCGAGGTAGAAGTACAATAACAATTTAAATGTCTTCCTGCTAAGTAGTGGAATTGAAGTAATTGTGGTGAACAGTAGGAGTGCTGGATTTTGCCAGGGCTCTGCTTTTTGTCAGCTCACTGAGGCAAGTCTACTTCTTGAAAAAAATTATATTGAGAGAACTGTGTAAAAGAAACCTGGCTTTAAAATGCTTCCAACCCTTCCCATTTTGGAAGGCGTTCTGTATGCTGAAACATTGCTAATATACAATTCTGGGTTATAACATTCGCCTTTCTCCTTAACAGTGGGCTTGGATTTACGAGCCGTGTACTACATGCGTTATGTTGGAGTGCTGTTGTCAAACTCCATAATAATTAAAATACTGAAAGGAACATTTTAAGAATAGGCCTGTATCTTGCTGATCTGTGTTTTCTGAACAGTATGTAGTTGAGAGATGTGATTATATTCATAAACCTCTTTGACGTATGTTGCAATACTGTTTAATTACCAAGTTAGGAACCTGTGAGGATTTTATTGTAAAAAGTTTCTTATCAGATATGATATATGGCTTATTTTGGAATCATTTTACTTTTTCGCACTTCAGTATGGTGAAGGTCTCTGCTAACATTAAGATTTTCTGCATGAGTGCGTTGTAAGTTTATATAAAACTCTGTACTCCTCTTATTTCTGTAAACTTTTATTTTTAATTTTCTTTAGTCAAAGGGCTCAGAAAAGGCCTTTGAGCTTTACAGCTTGCCTAAAAGATTAAGCTGTGTCCAGATCTAATTTTACAGGGGTTGCATTCACTCAAAATGGATCAGTGAAGTATATGTTCATCAGAACTGAGCTAGACTGTGAAACCTGGGCTGTTTAAGCACAGAAAGTTCATATTGCTGGCATCTATCACAAATATATCAGATTTTACTCTTGTTCTTTGGGAGCTCTGCGCATCTTTCTCGTTTGTTCCGTCTCTCAGAGCAAAGTGTGGCACTGGGACATGTCACATGATACAGAAAGTCCTGCTAAGGACCATCCTCACAAATAGTCTTCTCTGACTTCAGGGTAATTTTGTAAGTAAAGCAGGTCTTTGCAGGAATACTATTAATGAATGCAATCAGAGAATGTAAAGTAAGCTTTTTGTGTAAGGGCTGTCACGGCACTGCTAGCTTGTATTTGAAATGCAAGCCATGGTTTCAGCCTGGCTACCTTCATATTAGTTTAGAAGTACTTTTGAAAACAGCAATGATAATCTACCAATATGAATTCTTCTCTCATATGTATTTTCACTAAAAGGTTGAGTAAGGTTTGAGTAGACAGTGCATCAGCAAGTGCACTGCTGAAAAACACTTGAGTAGCATTGGTCAGTGGAGTCTTCTGTAGGGAGACTGTTACGAACTGGGAATGATCCAGAGCAGGACTAGCTCACATGCAGTGCACCTAGCTCTGTAGCTGGTTTTCTGCTAAAGTTAACAATTTTTTCTGTTTGTTCCAATTTAAGCAAATAACCTTGTGTATCTCAAGTATCGCTTGAGTTAGGTATTAGTTACACCTAATATTTCAGCTGTTGTGTAGAACTGTGTTTAGAAGCAAATAGACAATTTGGTCATGTTTTTATATCAGCTTATTTTTATATATTGTTTATATATAGATTTGCTTATATGTAAGCTCACAATGGTGAGACATTACAATAACAGGTTGCTTTGAAACAGCGTTGAGTGCTGCAAACAGAATACTGCTTGTACGTTCAAAAATCACAAATCACCTAACATTTCAGAATACAAATAGCTGCTTGGTTGATGTCATGGGTTCAGCAGTAGCAGTCATTTTTTCTCCTTCTCAGTAACTGGTGCAGCACTGTGTTTTTGACTTTCAGCCTGGGAACAGTGCTGATAACACCAATGTTTTTAGTTATGGCTTAGT
>JAOEHX010063274.1:0-21440 GCA_025448015.1 Bolborhynchus lineola | reverse complement strand
GCATGTTGCCCGGCCATCAAGCAGCAGAGTCAGAGCGAGCCTTCCGAGGTGAAGCACGCGATGCTTATGCTTGGCTGCATTGCATCTTTAGTGAGGAGCATGATTGGTATATGACTGAGCGTTGCCCCGCCTGCATCGGCCTGCACGTCTTGCATTCAGAACCCACCATCCGTTTTGTTGCCGTGGCGTGTCTGCTGTCCGACGACTTGCTCAACCCGGGCCTATTCAACTCTAGTCGACGGCTGCCTAGCTTTGCTTTCTGGCTTGAGGCGCTTGAAATGGCGGTTCGCGCGACGAGGCTGGGTGCCCTCGATTTTCTCGAAAAGCCGCTCTCGACGGAGAAGCTCCTGCTCACGGTGGACAACGCCCTGAGGCTGACCCGGCTCGAACAGGAGAACCGGGAGCTGCGGCGCCGTGTGGGGCTGTGTTTGTTGCTGTGCCCTCAGGAGGGAGCTGCTGTGGTTGCCCCGACGCCGGTTGTTGGGGGCTGCTCTGGCTTCCCGTAATCCGTGGTGTTGATTTTGTAGGGTTGGAATTACGTGTTTCCACTTGAATTACCAATTAAATTAAAGGGAAACACGGGAAACACAAGGTTTGGGCAGCTGAGCTGGGGAAGGGACGCTCCAAGGGAAGTAAAGCTACTGGTAAACTAAACAGCGTGAAAGGGGACCTTTGCTTTGTCTTCCTTGGGCTGTATTTTTATGTATTTTTTTCCTTTCTGTAGCCGTAAGGAGCAGTAGCAGCACAACCGGGTTGGGAGCTACAGCCTGGGCCTAACCTGGGCTGCCTGGAAATTCCATGTGGATGAAACACAAAACAAGGGACCAATCCACATGTGATGCCCAGGGCCGGAGGAGGTGGAAGACTTGGGGTGCCCGCAGCTTTGCTGCTGAGCTCCTCACTGAGGGGGGAAGGAAGTGGCAGGTGTAATTTAGAGTGTTCGTCTTTGATTTAAAGTCCTTGGGTCAGCCTCTGTTGTGTGTTATGGCCAAAAGAGAGGAGCAAGGAGGAGGAAGACTGCCCGCGTAACTTCAGCTCACCGTTCAGAGAAGCCTCATCTGCGCTGGCCTGGAGAATAATCCTGTTGTGGGAATAGTTGTGGCTGATGTGCCGGAGAGTTGCCTGTCTCCTAACTGGAGTCCTGCTTATGCAGGAGTTGGGATTAGCCTGCAAGGCTTTAGCTGCACATTTCCTCTTACAAGAGCTTTGTCCACGAGGTGGTGCACCGGTAATTCCCCTTGTTTTAGCAGAGGATTGTGCTTTGGCTATGGAACAGAGCAGCTTTTCTTCCCAACCTTTCTTGCTCACTCACAAAGGGAACTTAGGTTGATAACAGTGACTAAGCTCAAAGCTGTCAGTGTTTCTTTGAAGCGCAGAAGGCATTAAACAGTCTTTGATCAAAAATCCCTCACCTTGCCAAAGTCAGTGGTACAGTAAATGCTGTGTCCCAAAGCTACAGCTGCAGAGAGCATGGCTAGAGATCTGCCTCAGTGAACCAGACTTGTCTGGGATGATCCTGGGGTTTGTCTGCTGCAACACAACACACCTACAAGTGAAACCTATGGCTTTGAAAAGCTGAGACTCATTCAGGATAGTGTCCTGGCCTCCAGCACTTGTCCTCAAGGTACAGCATGATTAAAAAGGACAAATCACTGCACTGAGGCTGAAAACTGAGCTTTTCAGAGGTCCCTTGCTCTCACAGTAGCCTTGCTTTACCCTTCAGCGTGGGGTTTCTTTGAGCTGTTGGTACTCTACGAAGGTCTTTATTTCCTGTCAGGCTTGGGGGACATCAAGTCATGCACAGGAGTGTTGGTTCAGCCGCAGCCTTCTGCTTACTTAGCGAGGTGTGCTTTCAGTTCAGCAAAACCAATAACAAAAGAAACCCTCTAAATAAGCTTTTTTTTCCTCTGTAGTGTTGTGCTGTTGGGTTTTATCCCCAGGTCGCTTTTCTCAACACAGAGCAATGCATAACTCTCCCCCCTGGCTCTTGCAGGTGAAGAAAGCGTACCGGCAGAAGGCCCTGACGTGCCACCCCGATAAGAACCCGGACAACCCCAGGGCAGGTGAGATGGGGCTGTGCAGACACAGACACCAACTCGTGTTTGTTTTCACATGGCCACACTCCTGGAAGCAGCTCTGCTTTGCTTCAGGTCTGCCTGTGTGTGTAATTAAGGGAATACGTGTCATGTAAAGTATACACAGGCAGGCCTAAGAGTTATTTTGTCACTACCAGAGTGCTCTGGCTTTGAGGTTGAATGCACTCATGTTTGTTTGGGGAACATCAGTGTTAAGGCAGTGCTGAAATTGTATTTGCATCTCCCAAAATCTTCCCACCGGGAGCGTGAGGCCTGGACCTTTTGCCGTGCTACCCCCGGTGTTCAGTGGCTGGTCAATGCTTTGATTCATCCCTCTCAGTCAAAACCTCAACAGCAAATTTATAAATCATATGGGTATATGATAGTTGGTAAGTCCTATCTATGGGCAGTGTGTGGTTTTATCTACTAGAGACAAGGCCCTGACTCTGTGGAGCTGAGCATACCCAAACTGTTAGCAGGGTCTGGCTTGTGCAGCTTCTCTGTTTCAGTTTCTAGCTGCAGGTGGCAGTGAACAGCAGTGGTGAGGATGAAGGATGCTGTTCATCAGAACACCTCAAAACAACCATGGTTCTGTATTTTGCACTTCCCAGTTTAATGGGCTACAGTCCAATAGATTGAAAGCCTACAGCTGTAACACAGGTTAAAGTTTCACAACAGAGAAACAAGATTTTAGAAGCAATGAGAGGAAAGCCACGGGCTTTGAGGTATGCAGAAGGTTGAGAAGTGATTTGAAGTGTGTGTGGAAGCCTCCAGCTTGTAAATGCAACCTTCCAGGAAGAGGATTATCAATGTTACTGCTGCAAAGCTTGAATCCCAGCCTGTAAAGCTGTTGCTGTGAAAGGGAGGGTTTGGTTAGAACACTGGGTTTCAGGCTGGCTGCAGGTTGAGGGATAAACTGCTGGAGATGGGTTCTGTGGATTTCTGTTCAAATGAAATAGTCACAGGTTTTGTTTCTTAGTTCACTCTGATTTATGTATCTGATGTTGTCTCTTGAGGTGATCCTGGCTGCGGCCTTACAAATGGTTTGGAAAGATTATTCTTTCTGCTGTTCTGCAGGTCTCTTCCATCAGGGAATGTCATTCCTGGTTCACGCCCAGGCCGCTAGCGTGGTTTTCTGCATCTCACCCTTTTTTCTTCTAATCCCCAGCGGAAATCTTCCACCAACTGTCTCAGGCCTTAGCGGTGCTCACAGATGCGGCAGCGAGGGTAAGGATCCTCCCCTCTGCTGGGCACTGGTGGGGCTGCACCTTGAGCCCTGTGTTCAGTTCTGGGCCCCTCACTGCAAGAGAGACATTGAGGGGCTGAGCGGGGCCAGGGAAGGGCACCGGAGCTGTGCAGGGCCTGGAGCAGAGTGTGATGGGGGAGGGCTGTGGGACCTGGGGGGTTCAGATGGAGAAGAGAAGGCTCAGGGGGGACCTCCCTACAACTGCCTGAGAGGAGGATGGAGCCAGGAGGGGGCTGAGCTCTGCTCCCAAGGACCAAGGGATGGGATGAGAGGAAACGGCCTCAGCTGCCCCAGCGAGGTTCAGATGGAGCTGAGGAACAATTCCTGCCCCAGAGGGTGCTCAGCATTGGAACTGCCCAGGGCAGGGCTGCAGCCCCCGGCCCTGCAGTGCTCACACACCGTGTGGATGAGGCCCCAGTGCCATGGGGCAGTGGTGGCCATGGCAGTGCTGGGAATGGTTGGACGTGATGAGCTTGAAGGGCTTTCCCAGCCTGGTTGATTCTATGACACCCATCCTTTGGTGGTGCTGGGATGGTGTGGTGCTGCAGGCATACTGGACAGGTACTGGGAACTCTGCCTCTCTGTCCTGCTCTCCCCAGTGTGCCCTCATGAATGCAAGTCTCATCTGTTACTCTCTGTAGTTCTCCATGAGATCATATTGTAGGTGTCAGATAAGAACTTGGACAAATGCTCCTTTTGTGACTTGATGTGCTGGGAGTAGCTCTGTCCATTCCCTCAGGGTGAGATACTGTCTTTAATAACGTGTTAGACTGGGGCATATCCCATTTAAAATCTGATAACCACTACATGATGCAGGGCCACATGAAATTCCCATGGCAACAGTGCATCTGCAGTTCCCTTGAAGACAGGGTCTGACAAATAAATACTGTTTAGCTGTGATTGCCAAGGCTCAGAGCCTTTCCAGAGGGCACAAAAGAGACTTGTAAACAGCAGAGCTGAATCAGAATCACAGTCTCTGTCCTTCTGCTGCAAGAGCTCTGCTGCCAGATGCAGCTTGGGCTCTGTTGCTGTGAGGAAGTGGTCGAGTGCCCACTGCTTGAGGCCTGAAAGTAATCTGAATGTGTAATTGGGAGGAATAAAACCAGGTAAAACTGAGCAGGTAACTCTACCCAGAGAAACTGAGGAGAGAAGGAATGCTGAAACTTCAGGTTATAAGATTTAAAGACGTGAGATAACTCTCTTCTGTTCAAACATTGGCAAGGTTTGTGATCTCCCCACCAAGGGGCAATTTAGCTTTTGGCATCCAGGGACTTTTTGGCTTCTACATTTTAAAAAGGAGAAAGTATTGAGCAAAGCCCTCCCGTGCAGGAAGGGAAAGCACCAGCTTCTGTAGCCTATAAAAGGAGAGCAGTGCTTTCCTGTACACGTAGTCTACAAGTAAGATGTGAGCACTGTGCCAGCCTGTGCTTTACGTACTACAGACAGGTTCTGTGTGGGCTGATGAAGAGATCACCAACTGGTTTAAGCAGGTGCCAGTGAAATAGCTGGTTTCCCCCAGTTCCGAGGTCTTTAGTGCTAAATGAATGTTGATGTGCTGCTGCTGCTCAGGACTTCTGGTGCTCTTTGATCTCACACGTGCATGTGAGTCTAATGCTCATCTTGTATGAATCTTTCATATAAAACAGACCTTTTAAATTGTAAACCTTTGCTCTAAACCAACCCTGATCTGTTACCAGTGCCCCTAAAGCTGCTTTGGGCACGTTCAGGAACCCAAAATACTCCTGCTGTCTCTGAAGAAGGGTCAGACCTTCTCTCCAGTACACTTTGCAGTTACTGACAGACTCCTGCACCCCTTCAGGCTCCATCTGGAGATCCGTGGGCCTCTTCTCACGTTCCCGGGTATTTGTGTGAGCTTCCAACGCTTGCAGGAGCAGTGTTAGCAAGAAGCAGCAGATCTTTCCCTCTGCTTATAGTGTTTCAGTGTCTGATGTGACCTTTATTCACTGTTTTCCATTTCTCCCTTCTGCTTTACACAGTTTCACACTGTTGTGTTGTTCTTTGGCAGGCGGCGTATGACAAAGTGCGAAAGGCCAAGAAACAGGCTGCAGAGAGGACACATGCACTTGATGAGAAGAGAAAGAAAGTGAAGCTTGGTAATGGCATCAAACCTTTGTTTGCTTTTGGCTTGAAGCCTTTGTTAGCTGAGTGTCTGCATTGACCACGAGTTAATCTACTGCTCATCTGTGATGGCTGTGGCCTGTTTGTGCCCAGTACAGTGCTGCAGCCATCTGAAATCTCCTCCTACAGCCATAGCTGGGATGGTTCTGCTCTGGGATCAGGGCCTTGGAGAACTGTAACACTGCTGACACACTGGCAGAGGAGAGGTAGCAGAGCTGTCAGGGCTCTACCCTGACATTGATGTAGGTGTACTGTAGTGATAGGACATGGGGTAATGGGTTCAAACTGGAACAGGGGAAGTTTAGATTGGATATGAGGAAGAAGTTCTTTGCTGTGAGGGTGCTGAAGCACTGGAATGGGTTGCCCAGGGAAGTTGTGAATGCTCCATCCTTGGTGGTGTTCAAGGCTGGGTTGGGCAGAGCCTCGGGTGCCATGGTTTAGTGTGAGGTGTCCCTGCCCATGGAAGGGGGTTGGAACTGGATGAGCTCAAGGTCCTTTCCAACCCGAACTATTCTATCATCTGAGTTTATTTCTTTCCATCCACCTCTGGTCAGCAGTGAAAGTTCTCTTTGGATTGTTGTAATTTGGTTGCTTTCTCTGCAGATCTTGAAGCCAGAGAACGAGAAGCTCAAGCCTGTGAGACTGAAGAGGAGGAAATCAGGACAACGAGATCATTAGAACAAGAAGTAATGATAAATTGTCAGAGTTTTCTCTGCTTCTTTTACAAAGAATGGCTGAAAGTCTTTGGTTTCATAATGAAAACCGTGGCGTGTGGTGCACCGAATCTGTGTAGCAGACCTCCAGCCTTTGGATTAGAGGGCTCTCTGAGAGGGGCATGTAGAAGAGATCTTGTAGCAGTCTGGCGTGTGGGATGTTACCTTTTTGTCTGCCCTCTTTTGCGGTAGCAGCCAATAGACAGTAACAACAGCTAATGGGTTATATGCTGCCTGATGGGCACTAGGAACGTGAGTGGTCTGATTATGAGTGCTGGAACTCTAGCAGGGGAGCTAGCAGGAGGGTTGCCCCAGGAGGTGGGTGTAAGATAAAAGCTCCCGTTGGCAGCCTTTCGCCGGCATGAAGCAGCCACGGAGCTGTGCCCTCATGCCTGTGCTGTCTCCCCTCTGCTGTAGATAATACGCCTGCGTGAAGAAGGCTCCCGGCAGCTCAAGGAGCAGCAGAGGCTCATACAGGAGCAGATATGGCGTGAAAGAGGGCAGCACTTCCAAGGTGAGAGCAGAGGAGACTGGAGCCCTCAGCTAAACTATGTGTGCGTGGGACTCCAGCTCTTCTGCAGACAGCTCAGGCACTGATGCAGCCTTATCACTCAGTCACCTCGTGTAGGATCTGCTTTGCACCTTCTTCATGGCTAAGTCAAAAGACTGGTGTCTCTGGGAGGCTGCTTCTTATGTTTCATGCTGCTCTTCAACACGCTGCTGCTCCTTTCCAGTAAATACTCTGAAGCATTGAATCGAGGTGGTCTGTGGAGCCCCCCAGTTACACTGGAGTGAGCCTGAAGTCCTCAGCTCTCAGGGGAAGCAGTCAGTGTTGCAGACTCTGGGGATGCTTCAAGTTTGCAAAAACTAGCAGTTGTCATTGCTTTACTACTCCAGTATTCCCTTGCGAGTTCCCAGTACTCATCACCCGAAAGAGACTCAGTGTGGAGAACAAAGTATGGCTCAGTCTGTGGTTGCTGAGGCTTTACTTCCTGGAAGTTGGTTCTCTCGTGTTCATTGAGTATGCACAGTCTCCATCCCAGGCTTGTACAAAGCAGGTAGTTTTCCTCACACAGGAAGGGATAAGATTTTTCCAGAACCCCAGAGCCTCATCCTTAGGCACACATAACCTCATGGCCATCCAGTGTTCTATAGTGAATTGCCTTTTTTAGTATCCTGTGTCTGTGTAGGCTTAAAATTCAGTTTTGTGTTTCAGAAAGTTCTCGTTTCAAAACTAATTACAGTGCTGCTCAGGATTTCAGTTCCATGGGAGGACTGACTGTCTCCTGCTTCCTACTCCTTTCATTCCAACAGAGGAAATAGCATAGGATCTGTTCCTTTCCCTCAGGAAAATTATTGATGTAATGAGTAGAAAGGTAACCCCAGGGGTCCAGATGCAGGAATTCTGCTGGGAGTCACCAGGGCACAGTCAGACACTACTGATGGTATGCAATCATCTGTGGAATCACAGAAGCAATCAGGTTGGAAAAGCCCTTTTAAGCTCATCCAGTCCAGCTGTTCCCAGCACTCCCAAGGCCACCACTGTCCCATGGCACTGAGGCCTCATCTCCACGGTGTGTGAGCACTGCAGGGCCGGGGGCTGCAGCCCTGCCCTGGGCAGTTCCAGTGCTGAGCACCCTCTGGGGCAGGAATTGTTCCTCAGCTCCATCTGAACCTCCCTGGGGCACCTCGAGGCTGTTCCCTCTCGTCCCATCCCTTGGTCCTTGGGAGCAGAGCTCAGCCCCCTCCTGGCTCCATCCTTCTCTCAGGCAGGTGTAGGCGGCGATCGGGTCCCCCCTGAGCCTTCTCTTCTCCATCTGAACCCCCCAGGTCCCTCAGCCATTCCTCATTCGGACTTCCTTAACTTAATGTCACATCTGAGGAACTGAAGAGGATGTTAAGCTGTTGCTAATTGTAAACCACTTTGAGATCCTTGCAATGAGAGCACACCACTATAAAGTGTTTCTTTGCAGGGCCTGGTTATGCTGTCTCAGGTTATGCTATCCTGTCGTCTTTGTCTACCCTTTATTTTTCCACACTTGTTCCCACCCCCACAACCCTTACTGGGAAAACATCCCAGAATCAAACAGGTCTCCTGCCTGCATTTTTACTTAGCTTGTTCCAGCCTTGCTCGTTGTAAGCCTGGGCATTGTAGAGGGAAAAAGTGCTGGCATCCAGGATTCAGTTTGTGCTGTGCTTCCTGATGGTAGTGTTGCACAAGACTTTGGGGCATTAAATGGGCTGCTGTAAGCCCAGAAGTGTTTGTTATTGCCATATGTGTGTTCTCAGGGTGAATTTTGTGCTAATTGATCTTTAACCAAGCACTCTTCATTCATGTCCTTTCTGTCTGTTTTTGACTTTCCCCTCTTTAGGCAAGCAAGAAAGAAATGAAGCTGAAGGCAAAATAACCCCTAAACTCAAAGTAAGACATCCTTATAAAGCTGGGGTTTGGTGAAAACTGGTAGAACATTACACAGCTTCAGAAAACAGAAGGGACACTTCAGCCCTGCTGAGCTGCCATGTCCCTCTGTACAGTGGAGGTGAAGTTCCTCTACCTAGTGTGTGTCATGCATATGAACAGCTCCTGTCATTGCCTTTAAAACATCCTCCCTCCCTCACCCTCTTCTCTACTGTCTGGTCTAGCTTTTTGAGCCTGAAATTGAGTTGTCTCTGCTTTAAGCTCAGGGAAGCATCTGCTTATTACCCTGATAGAGCCATTAGTATGCTTTCAAGTATGATCTTTTTATTCCAGGGAGCAGTAGTTTTCCCTGTTGCCTAAATGATTTGTTCCCTTTGGGCATTCTGATGTTGAGGTCAGTGTTTTGGGGGTGTAACTGTAAATAGCAGATTAGATGAACATGCAGGTGGCAGGAGCTGCACTGAGCATCTGTTCACGTGGACAAAACTAACTTGTCATCTTCATTTCCCAGCTCAAATGGAAATGCAGTAAGGAAGATGAGACGAGAGGGGGATACTCAAAAGATGTTCTGCTCCAAATCCTGCAAAAGGTATAAGAAAGGATGGTGGATTCTAGGAAGCTGCATACAAACTGGAGTGGGTCAATTCTCTGTTGTCCAGCTTTCTCAGACAATTTTCAGAGACCATCAGCTGTGATCTGTTCCCCAGGGAGCACCAATGTCTCACTCCCAGCAGGGACTCCTCCTGAAACTCTTCCCACTGGGTGGCTCATGCCCTGCATAGCAGTCAGCCTGGCTGTGTGGTTATGGAACACTTTTGCCTTCACCTAAAGGACTAGACATTTGCTGCTGTGGGAAGTGCAGGGACAGGCATAGATGAGCCTCTGATGTGAGGAATTCCCAGCAGGTGATCTTTATTTTCCCTTCATGCAAGTGTCTCCTGTAGCTCTGACTGAGCAGAGCAGCCCTCTTGCACTGGGGCTTGCTGGAAGCAAAGTGTGGAGCTCCATTCCTCCCCAGAACTATTTCCTGGAGGGACAGAAATTGTGACAGCTTGGGATCTGTGGGAGCATCATGCAGACAGAAATGGTGACAGCTCAAGCCTCATGTCTGAGAAAACACATGTTTTCCCTTTGCTTTCATTTCAGAAATGAACTTGACATCTCTTGGCTCTGTAATTAACCTTTCTTTCTTTCTTTGTCTTACCAGTATGGTGATGTGCTCAACTTGGTGATCTCCAGCAGGAAGACTGGGAGTGCCATTGTGGAATTTGCTACGGTTAAGGCTGCTGTAAGTCTGGCAGAGCCCCTGGATGCGTGTGGCGGAGAGTGGGCAAGAAGGGGTGCTGCAGGAGGGAAGGCTTGGCGAGCTGGCAGCCTCTAGATGCTGTCTTGTCATTAAGGCACTGAGGAAGAGTAATGAGAGTCTAAAGGTACAGATGCCTGAAGGGAGTGGCAAAGCTGGGAGCACAAACCCAGAGCAGGTCATGCACGTAAACAAGCAGGTTGTGTGTGGAAAAGGCTGAGGGAAGAGGCACTGCTTCCAAAAGCAGGCACTGAGCTGTTTAACCAGCTCCCACTGAAGGTGAACTGCCCATTGTGGGAATGGGCTTAAGGAGTTTTAGAGGTTATCTCAGGCATTTGTTTCAAAGAAAGCAAAACGTTGTGACTCACTGTGAGTTACAGTAATTCATGTGGCTGTGGAAACAGGAATCATCAATTACCCCCAAGTGTAGTACCTCCATCAACTTGAACTTCACTGTACAAGAGCCTCTATCCCTTGTGACCTTTCTTTCACTCGTAGGTCTGTATAATTAAAGCACCCCCACAGGGTTGTCTCTGACCCTGTGACCTGTTTATCAGAAGTACCAGCAGTGATGTGTTCTGTACTTAATGCAGATACAGACCCTAAAGGGTGTCCCTCATGTAGGGCAGCTGGGAAATCAGTGTTGTTTGTGCCCCACTTGCCCTTGATGTCAGGCTGAGATGGAACTTTATGGTGGTTCATGACCCGGGAGGGAGTGGGGTGTGAAATTCAGGTGATGATGGATATCCTCAATGGCTCTTTTCACCGTCAGGAGATGGCTGTGCAGAATGAAGTTGGCCTGATAAATAATCCTCTCAAGATTTCCTGGCTGGAGGGCCAACCCCGGGACAGTCCCAGCACCGTCCTTCCTGACAGCAGTGGTGAGCCCAGGGCTTCCCAGGTAAGGAGACACACCACAGGCTGCTGTTACCTAAACCTGTTTCTATAGCAACCTACGTTTCATAGTGTGCTCCGCATTGATGGTGAGATGTTGATTCCCAGCAGAGGTGATCAGAAGCTCTTAATGCAAAGCCCCCTTCTGTGGTACCTCTGACCCTCTGTGCTGAAGCAGTGGCTCTTTTGGAGGACCTCTTGCCTGAGTAGTAGCACACTGAGAACACGAGTATTTGGATGACTCAATCTTCACACAGTCTCTCTGCAAGTGAAAACCAAGGATGTTCCTTGCTCAGCCGAAGCCTCTAATGCTCTTCTTGTGGGATTTTTACTAATGTACTTTGTGGGAAGTCTTTGACTGATAGCTGGTTGAAATGGGTCTTCTAGAAGGCTTCCTTAGGGAGGCTTGGTTACTCACTGCATTCCCAAGAGGATGGAATTGCAGTGCTGAAAGGAAACCTCTATTCTTAGAGACTGCAAGATGGAGGAGAAAGCAGTTATATACCCATGTAGAGACCTCACTGCCTGGTTTTGGTCCTCTTTACTCATGTGGCTACTTTTGAGTGTAAGGTGTGTGTTAACTCTTAGCCGCTGCTTCTTTATTTCACAAGAAATCCCTCTGAAGCTGTTGCTCTTGAGTAGCAAATGTATTCCAGTCACAAAACACATGGAAGGCAATAACATGTAGTGGTTAAAAGATAGAAACCAGACTGAGGACGTGCTGCAGCAGCTTGTTGACTCTGTTACCCTTGCTCTTGGTGGCTTTCTGGAGTGGGAGGTGTGTCTGCTGCTTTTGAAGCAGGTTATGTCACACTTTGTAGCACAGAATTTGTCTTGTGCTCTCTGTGTCTTTTCATCTAGTTAGCAATTCCTTGGCTGTGAAGGGACCTGAGATCCTTGGTTGGTTATTTGAGTTCCAGTCCAAACTCCATGTGACACCTACTGCATTCTTCCCTGTGGTGTAAAGATCAGAATGATCTAATTGCAGAGAGGACTCTTGCCTCATGCTGTGCAGGTGCCCTTACCCTGTGTCTCAATCAGCTTTGTGTGTGTTCACTGCCTAAATATTTTAGCAGCTTATTAGATTGTTCAGAATGAGAACTGGTTTGTTCCTACCTAAGAGAGTTGCTGCTACTGTCGGAACTTGATGGTGGATTCTTGCCTCCATGGGTTCAAAAGCACTGGTTTTAACTGAGTTGATCTTGGCTTCTTTCCATGACCAAGCTTGTTAGTGTGGAAGTGCAGCGTCTGCTGCTGTGGAGGATTAGCTTGGTGGAGCACAAGGGAGAGCAGGCTACAGCAGCAAAAGGTGTCCTTGCTGCATGGAGCTGGTGACTCACTTCTGCCCAACACAGCCTTGACAATCCCATACAGCTCTCAAAATGGTGAGGAGCTGTGGCCAGTGACTTGCATCCTTCCCCAGGAATTGTGCTGATACTTGTGTGTCTTCGCTGCTGCCTTCTGTAAGCAGCTGCGGATCCTCTGATTACATTGCAATCCTGCTGTCCACACTGAGATCTCTGAGCTGCTCTGGTTCCTGCTCCAGACCCTCCCCAGATCCTGCTGATGTTTCCACTAGCATGCTTCTAAAGTCTGTAATGTGGTGAGAGCTTCTCTTGGCTGTAGTGCTTCCACAGAATCATAGAATCAATTAGGTTGGAAAAGACCTTTAAAGTCAAGCCCAGCCATTACCCCAGGACTTCAGTTGACTGATTCTCTGTCCTCAGCTCTTCAACTCTAGACCATGCAAAATGAGCTCCCTCATATCTCTTGCCACTGTCTCGACGTACTCCCTGCCTCATCCTCCTGTACACAGTCTGGCTTCCCAACCACCGGGGCCACGTTCTTGTGTGGAAGCTGCGCTAATCTCATTCTGATTTAAGCTGCCCTCGCTTCCTATCCTCTGCTCCCTCTGGGTTGCTCCTATTTTTGTCTGAATCCACCCCCACGTTCCCACTCTGTGCAGCTCCCTCCCTGCTCTGCTTCGGAAACCAGCCGGAGACCTCCAGTTCTCATGGCAACACACTCGCTACTCATCCGCTTCCGAGCTGTGTCTGCTCCCTGCCTGGGGTAGTCAGCCAGGAGCTGAGCACCAAAGCCTTCAGCTACAGGGCAGCCACGTACTAACTGCGACCAAGGGGGCTCTGGAAGCAGTTTCCAGGTCAAAGCCAGGCTGGTTGTTGAGAAGCCCTGCTGTGAGAGACGAGATACTGACCTCCACAGTCTCAGGTGGCTTGTTTTCTTCTGCAGCAGTGGGTGCACATTGTCCAGCAGTTCCTGGAGAGCTGCTGGAGCCAAAGAGGTGAGTTATGCTTGAATTACAAACACTGTGGATTGGCCACTGTTACTCCAGGCTATTGAGAGCAAGACTGGTTGATTGCTGCCGCTCTGAATGGTTCAAGGCACACAGCAGCTCTACAGAGCTGTGAAGAGCATGTTTTGCCATCACACAGCGTGAAGCACTTCCCTTTCAGCTGGATTAAAGTGCTGAGGAGAGCCTCTGTCTGGCACTTTTGCATCTTTCCTAGCTCCTTTGAGATTTCATAGAGCTGGTTTCATGTTGTCTGACTTTACAGCCTGATGTAAATCCATTAGGTACATTGTCTGCAATGCCTCTGGGCACTTTGCTATAGCTGGCTTCCAAAGCTTGTGGTTATCTGGGGGTCTGGAGGTTTTAAGAGCCCTGGCATCTAATCTAGCTATGAGAAAGGTCAGAATTGGTGACCCAGTGATTCCTGCAGTGTCCCTTTAACAGTTTGACCCAATACTGCCTTAAGTGCTTTTAGCTTGGCAGAGCCCTTCCCATCCTTTTCCCTGGGAAGATAAAGTCCCAGCCCAGGAGAGCAGAGCCATGCTGCTTCCCCACCCTCAGAAGAGGCTCAGGTTCCACAGAGGCTACATCCTGGTGGCTACAGATAAGGGGCCTGAGCTCTCTCAGTGCCTGGGCTCTTTCTGGCTTGCTACCAATGAAATGAGGCAACAGGACGCTTCCAGTCACACATACATTTATTCTTCCATATCTATACAGCTGATAGATCAGTGCATGCTTCAAGCAGCAGTAGCTAGAGAAAGTTCTTCTCCTGCTAGTAGGATAAATAAACTGCTGTTGCTATATTACGAGCCTGTGTGGATGCTTACCTGTTTCCAGGCTGGGAGTGCCAACTGCACTTGAGTTAGGGGGAAAGAAACCCACAAGGAAGAATAAAAGGAAGAACAGTTCTGATTTCATTCACATCCAAATGTGGTGGGAGAAGAAAGACCAGTTTGGGTCTCCGACCCTTGCCATAACTATGGCTTTGAGATGCAATGCTACTGTCTCCTTGTAAGCTGCCTGCTTATCCACAGGTGATGGTGCCATGTCCTTTCTGTCCATGCTCTGCAGTGGCACAGCCATATCCCCAAAACAAGTCTGTTGCCAAACAATGCCATTCTTCCACAAGGAGGAGATGCACAGTCAGGAATGGGGAATTCCCAGTGTGGAGAATGGGACCTTGCCCACAAGGTTCCAGCAGACAGGGCTCTCATCTGAGCAGGGAGCCTGCGAGCTCTGCTCCGAAGAACTCTGTGGCAAGGACAGGAACAGGGATGGTCAGTGATGGGTAAGGTGAGAACAACAAAACAGGCCACACAACAGGAATGCTGCATCCTTCCTCCTGCTGGGGCTGGAGAAACTGGCAGCAGCAGTAAAGAAATGGGATATGTTAAATGAGAAATACCTTCAAATGGCGTAATCTCTTGGGTTCTGTTTCCTGAGGGTCTGCAGAACATCCTCGAGGAGCGATAGCCCCAAATCCACTTTGAAGGACAGGAAGGGGTCAGACAGGTCAGAAAGAGTGGTGCCGTTCTGGGAACCTGTCTCTGAGGTCCCATAGTCTGTAGCCTGGTCCTTGTGGAATTGAGTTTGAGTGGCTTTGTGGTACTGAGAAGCATCAGAAAAGGAGATGTCAGAGTGAGAATCTGTGTGGTCGATGATGTTGGGGCAGCTAGAACTGTCCAGGTACAGCCGGGGAGGCTTGGGGGGGGCTTGTGCCTTGGCTAGGTTTTGCTCACTCTGACATGACAGGTAGTCAGACTTGTCCTTCAGATCCCTCAAGCATTCCCTCTTCTGGCACTGTCCATCACTGTCCAGAGTGTGGCTGTTCTGATTGAGGAGGATGACCTGGTTGCCCAGCTTTTTGTGTCTCCTGAGTGAGAACCGTCTGAAGAACGTTGTGGATTTAATGGACCCTCTCCGCCAGGTATCCATGCTGATGAGAGGAGCAGGAGGAAACTGCTGACTCTTCACAGCCAGGTGCTGGACTCAAGTCGCAGGATCAGCGGCAAGCGGCACAACAGGAACAACCTCTTCCTTCCCTGTTCCTGTAGCTGGAAGGAAAACAGAGAGGCTGGTATTGCAGGAAATGCAAACTTCCCACTATCTCCCTGTGCTAAGGAGCAATTGGCCTGCCTTGGCTATGGAGGAGTCTGCTCCAGTGGAGAAGGAGTCTCCTTCTTCAGTGGAGAAGGAATGGAGGTGTCTGAGCTTATTAAATCTGAGCTGCAGGAACAAGTGGTGAAGAATAGCAAAGGCACACAGTCACCATGAGAACAGATTTAATCTAGCATCTAGAACAGAAGGGCACTGGGGTACCATGGTAACCAGGCACCTTCTCCATGCAGGGCACAGTATAAGAATCTCAGTGGGTGGTTGGGAAGGGAGACGGTGACTCAGTTGTGCTGAAGGAAACCAAAGCAACAGTCAAAGAGGAATCTGAACCATGACAAAACGCAGGTGCAAAAGGGAAGCATCAGGAAAATTGAATACAAACCACACTTACACTGCAGTGGAGCAGCACCTCAGTCCAGCAGGCGGAGAGGAGAGGCTGCTGGAGCACTCGGGGAACTGAGCCTGCCACGTTCACCAGCACTGGGACGTTGGGAGAAGCAAGTCCAGGAACAGTTCAGCCAGGTTGGACCCGGAATGCTGAAAATCCCCAATGCCTCTTTCTCTTCATGTGCCTCCTGTCACTGCTTCCAGGCTGCAGTTCCTTGTGCGTATGGATTTGTTTTGAGCCAAGCCCTTGCTGAGTCAGCCACGTCAGAAACTGGGTTTTACACTATTGGTAATTGCCAGGATTGCAGGAAGTAGGTGTGTGGAGTGGCAAAGCATCAGCCCACACGCTCCCGAGGAGAACACGAGCTCCCTCCACGGCACCTGGGCTGCTGGAGAGCTGTCACCATGGACTTGGAGCCCAATCTTGCGTCAGACTCTTCCTTCCCTTGGTGCTGTCCCTCCTGCCACTTCTGCTGGCTCCTTGTCTGAGCAGAGCTCCCAAAGGAGCCTGGAAATCATCTCTTGTCTGTTTTAAATGTAAATCCAGAGTGTGAGGTGGTGATTCAGGTTTGGACGGTGATTCATCTGCATGAGCCTCATGTAGCTTACTTCATTCAGCCCAGCAGGCAACAGTGTTTGTGGTTAGTGGCCAGGAACTTTGAAGCAACTCAGTTCTGTCGCTGAGGGCTGATATGATCTGCTTCTTGCTCAGACACTCTGAAGACCTCTGCTGAGCAGTCCTGAAGGGTTATTTCATTCATGCAGCTCCTAAGATACCCATTATGGCATGTTAGTCTCTTCATCTCCCAGTCTGAGTTTCTCATCTATTGTGGGCTTCTGTTTTCTCCTCCCAGCCAGACACTGCAGCTGGAGGAGCCACTTTGCTGGCACATGACAGCAAATTTGCACTTGCCCCATTTTCATGCAGAATCTTACTTAGCTATTCTATTGCCTTTTCAACCCTTCTCTTTACTGTTTAAATGTCCTTAAAACACCAGTAGATCTAGTAAAATGAACATGAGATTTACTTCTTTTCATTCACCTTCTGTGAAGATGCTCTTTTTTCTACCTGAGCTGTCAGGCAAATGAGCTGCATGTTTCCAAGCATTGCAGAGCTTTGAATACATCCAGAATAGTCAGACCACCTACTGATGTTCAGCAGCTTCTGAAAGCAGAGTGCCAAACCCACCACTTTGCTCTGCAGTAGCTGCTGTCATCTGCTGCCTACATTGATTAGGTAGAGTCTGCAATCAACTTGCTTGATGTGACAGTTGGCACACGCAGAGGAAAAGGCTTCAAGAGCTTTTGAGAACTCAGCCATGCTTGGGTCAGGTTTGGGAACATCCCTGCTGCAGCCACTGCAGTGACTGAAACCACAGAAGGGTTTGATGATGATGTTTTTATGGCATTAGCCTTTGTAACGGGTGAAGTGTACACTGGACTTTGTGCCTCAGTGTTGGACCTGCAAAGCAAGCTCAGCATCCAAAATAACCAGCTCCAGTGAGGCAAAGCCATGCTTCCCATTCAGCCTCAGAGCAGCTTTCCGGGCCTCAGAGCAGCTTCCAGTGCCCGAAGGGGCCTACAGGGATGCTGGAGAGGGGCTCTCCATCAGGGATGGGAGGGGCAGGACAAGGGGTGATGTGTTTAAAATGAAACAGGGGAAGTTCAGGTTGGAGATAAGAAAGAAGCTCTTAGGAGGGTGCTGAGGCGCTGGCACAGGGTGCCCAGAGGAGCTGTGGCTGCCCCATCCCTGCAGTGCTCAAGGCCAGGTTGGACACAGGGCCTTGGAGCACCCTACTCCAGTGGAAGGGGTCCCTGCCCATGGCAGGGGTTGGAACTGGAGGAGCTTTGAGGTCCCTCCCAACCCAACCCACGCTGGGATTTGGTGATTCTGACCTTGTTGTGAGCAGGGAGTGCCTCCAGTTGCGAGCAGGTAGCTGGGGCTCTCAGTCTGTCACACTCCCTGGCTCGGTGCAGCACTGTTAAGACTCGGGCTGCTTCCTGTAGGCCAGGCAGCTTTCACACCTTGCCCGTTCCTCTGGGGTCACACTGCTATGAACTGCCTCGAGCGTTCATGGTGTGAGTGTGGTTCATGGACGGGGTGCTGGATGTGAGTTATCCTCAACAGTCTGTGTTTGCTTTCTGCTCCCAGGAATCAGTGGTATCAGAACGGGACTACGAGAGCCTGGTGATGATGAGGATGCGCCAAGCAGCAGAGCGGCAGCAGATTATTGAGCGGCTCAAGCGGGAAGAGGAGGAGGAGTCTCACACCTAACGTGAGAGAGGGTGGATTCTCCCACCCCATCATTCTGCATTTCCAAAGCTGCTGCTTAATTTAAAGTCAATAAACCTCCTTTTCTAAAGCCCTTGTAGGCATAGGGCTTGTTGACAGGCTGAGAGAGCGGGGCTGGGGCAGCCTGGGGAAGAGGAGGCTCCGTAAGGGGAGACCTCAGAGCAGCTCCAGTGCCTAAAGGGGCTGCAGGAAACCTGGAGAGAGGCTTTGGCCAAGGGATGGAGGGACAGCACAGGGGAATGGCTTTAACTGCCCGAGGGGAGACTGAGATGAGCTCTTGGGCAGAAGCTCTTCCCTGGGAGGGTGCTGAGCGCTGGCACAGGGTGCCCAGAGGAGCTGTGGCTGCCCCATCCCTGCAGTGCTCAGTCCAGGTTGGACACAGTGCTCGGAGCACCCTGTTCCAGTGGAAGGGGTCCCTGCCCGTGGCAGGGGTTGGAGCTGAAGGAGCTTTAAAGGTCTCTTCCATCCCAAACCAGGCGGGGATTCTATGAACAGAAACTCACTGCAGCCGACCCAGAGGTGGGATGGAGGGGGCTGTGTGTAAGTGTATTGATCCGTTGTTCTGTGGACTCAGAGCAGCTGCCTACTCCCACAGGGTGGGGGCCGAGAGGTGCTACCGGAACACCAAACCCTGGAGCTCCTTTTCATTCCTGAAGGCTCCTTCAGGAGCATCCAGGAGCCTTTGGCAACAACTGTGTAAAAGAACCCACAGGAAGACATTGGTCTCTTCAGAGAAATGGTTTATTGGTGGTACCCCTTCAGCAGGATTGATACAGTCCCAAACCATCCAGCACTGCTGCTAAGGTGACAGACCTGTACCTGAAGTGTTCATGAGACTCTTCTGTGCTGCTCTAAGGCTGTTTCAGGCATGATGTGTAACCCTTGAATGGCCTCCTGGGGCTGGTGGTGCTGCTGACCACAACCCCATGTGAGAGGGAAACCGCCCTGCTGCCCATGAAGGGATGCTCAGGGAGCACTGTGTAGGTTCTGCTGTTCCTGCTTGTGTTTTGGGGCTGAGCTGGTTTGCCACCCAGGTTTGGCTGCTTCTATGGCCTGGGAGAAGACATGCCCTGACCTCAGCTCAGCCCTGAGGAGCAGACAGGACTGTATTAAGCTCCCTCCAGTGTATGCTAAAGAGATGATTAAAATGTGAAAAGATGATGGTATTTGCCAGGCTGCCATTGAGGTGAATGCAGAGATGGAGCCAGCTCTCCTCTGGGCTGATTGCACCGGGCTGGGCTCTCCTCCCCCTGGCCTTGCCTAATGGCAGGGGTGGCGAAGTCCCCTTGGGTCACGTTTTGCCTCTCACTGCTCCTCGCCTGCACCCGAGTGCCTGGAGTCTGGGACAGAAGGGAATGAAGGGGAATGTTTGCTGTCAGTCCTGTGCGAGATGAGCCCCAGCAGGATGTGGTCCAGGTGGAATGCCGGAGTCTTCCCCGCTAGTCCCTGTGGAGGCACCAGACCAGGGTCTGCCCCACGCCGGTCATGCTCACCACGCGGTAGCCGCGGCTCTCCAGCTTGTTGAGGACGACGCGCGGTGCATCGTTCACGTAGTACTCCCAGCTGCAGCAGGGAAGGGGGAGAAGCCACATCAGGTGAGGGAAGAGGGGAGGCTTCCACCAGGAAAGACTCTGCCTCGATGCCAAACCCATGGCCAACTGTAGGACTGAGCTGCCCATCATCTACGTGATGCAGTGTCGGGGTTAACCCAATGGGGAAGGTCAACCCCCGCCAAGGCTGCCACCCAAGGGGAAAGCATGACTGAAGTGGAAGGGTCATGTTAAATTGAGATGTAGTCTGGAGACCAAAGCCTTGTGCTGCTCCATTAACTGGGCTGGAACTGCACCAGGGAGGGTTCATGAGTGGTCACAGCTAGGAATTCCTGGGAAAAGAGGATAAAGTAGGCAAAGTGGGAAAGAAACCCCAATGTTCTGCCTGCGTCAGAGCATGGTGGTGAGTTGGGTGCTTTTGAGAGCCTATGCCTGGAATTTGAGGATGGGGGAAAAACGCTGCCTTCAGCCAAGCAGGAATCCTCAGTCCTCAGCTTTGCTGCCAGACAGGAGGAGCTGGAGCTGTTCAGCCCCGGCAGCTCGGAGCAAGGAGGAACCAGGACTCGGGATCCTTGTCCAGGTTTTGTTCCTCCAGGATTGCGCTGGCTCCGGGTGTTCGGAGCAGGAGCTGCCTTTCCCTCTGCCTGATCCCGAGGCTGCTGCTCCACAGGGTTGAGGGCGCTGGGACTGCACCATCCAGCAACTGGGACTGCAGAACAGCAGAGCATGGACACAAACCAGGCTGCGGGGGGGAAGAAGCAGCAGAGCTGAAGCAGCAAGTGTGACCCTCAGCGCTGGACCTGCAGCCTTCCTGCTCCTTCGGCCCTCTCTGGATGCAGGATTCAAGCACATGGGGTAAGGTTCAGGATAATTTAGCTCTTCACTGACTCACAGTGCCAGATAAGCTGATAATGATGCACTGCAGCATCACTGGGGAGCTCGTTTGGGCACCTTAAAGCCCTCTACCAATTTGCATGCCAACAACAACACAAAAAGACCCCAAAGCCTTCCCAAAGCGGCTCCTGCTGAGATTACAAAACATTAATGACATGCTGAGTCCTTTTAAAGCATGAAATAGCACCAAGATGTGAGAGGTTTCTTTTTTAGCTTCTCAGGACAGACTGTACTTTGCTGTAATTACAGAGTGGTGGAGGGATAATGGGTATTATTATAAGTGCCTTTGAAGTCAGTGCCTTCTCCAGGAGCCTTGCCACATACCCTTGGATTCACATGGGGCAGTTGGTAAATATCATCCCCATTATGCAGAAGCAGGCACGGGGCCGGATTGTTTGGTACCTGTAGGAGCTGCAGAACGGGGTGACTGAGCTAACAGCAGAAGGAAGCGGAGCTGCTCAGGGCTTTGAGCACAGCTCTGCAATGAGGGACACAAGGGCTGCACGTGGTGAGTGTCGTGTGTGCTGCCACCTCCATCTGAATGGGGATGGAGCAGCTGGGAACGTCTGCAGAGTCCCTCATCCCAACTGAATGCCAGTAGGGGAGTGAGGAGTCACCCCAGCTTGGAGAGGACTCAGCCCCTGCACATCCTTAGAGTCATAGAATCAACCAGGTTGGGAAGGAGCTCCAAGATGATCAAGTCCAACCATCCTTGAGCATGTTGCCCGCCTGCCCTCCAGATGTGCCAGAACCAGAGACTGGATGAGTGTGCACGGAGTGGGATTGATGGGCAGGAGCACCCTCCACGCCACACTGCAGTATCAGTAGGTGCTTTAAACCTCAACTCCCAGATGCAGGTAATGAATAAGGAGGTGCTGCCTTTCATCTAAGATCAAACAGCACCAATAACGTTTCTAATCACAGCAGACTGTGAGTGCTAAATTCAGTCTAAGTTCAGGATGGTTGGCCTTTTGTCTGTATAAAAGATGAGAAGATGTTGGGCTGGTGCAGCCTGGAGAAGAGGAGGCTCCTGAAGGGGAGACCTCAGAGCAGCTCCAGGGCCTGAAGGGGCTGCAGGAAACCTGGAGAGGGGCTTTGGCC
>JAOEHX010063270.1:0-19627 GCA_025448015.1 Bolborhynchus lineola | reverse complement strand
GCGGGGCCGTCCCTCCCGGCACCGCCCCCGGTGAGTCCCGGCTCTGCGCGGCGGAGCTGCGGCTGCGGGGCGAGGCCTGGAGGGGGACCGGGGCTCCCCCGGTGGCTCTCTCGGTCAGAGCTGCGGGTCCGGGACGCGGGGCTGTCCCCCGCTCCGGGGTTGAAGGTGTCCTTCTTGGAGCCACTCACCTCGGCCAAGAACCTCTTAGGACACTGAGAAAATACCGTTGTGCCTTTTAAAGACAGGCAATTCCAAACAGAGGGTAATGGCGCTGGTATGACCATACAAAGTTTAAGGCATATTCTGAGTTCCAGTGTTATCCCCTTGACCACTAAGGCTGTGTCTTGACTTACCTAATGGTCTGCCACCTGTGATCCTGGGTGACTGACCATTCAGCTTGTCAGCCGCTTAGGGAATGGCACATCCAAACAAGGAAGTAGGAAGCTGTGGTGGGGTTAGCACACACCCAGACCTCGCCTGAAGGTAAAGCTGTCCCACAGCCAGGACATCAGAGCTGCAGGATCCCATAGCCAGGGCACTAGAGCTGCAGGGTCCTGCAGAGCAGGGTTAGTCAGTGCTTCTCTGCAGGAAGCAAGTGAGGCTATGTGAGCTGCTTTTCCCTGTAGCACCATTGCAGAAAGAAATGCCACGAGGAGCTAAATGAATTGCAGTGACTGATAGAGTGAAAGGATCTCAAAATCACACAGGATTACAAGTTTTGGAATCGTTTTTTGTATCTGTGAGAAACTCTGTCCTTCCTCCATTAACAAGAGGTTTTAGGAAGGTTCAGCCATAGTCTTTTGTAATTACAAGGAAACATAACAGTAATATTTCCTAGTACCATTCTTATCTCCTTAAATGGCAGACAATGGCAGTCAGCAATATGTCTGTGACGTTCACATAAACCTGGCTGAGCCATGGTTTTATAGAAGTCATAAAGTCGTTGAGAGCATCTTTGCTGTGTAATGACTCAGAGTCAGTGTACGGTGTGTACAGAGTACTTTCTGCTCTTTAGTAGCACACAAATGTGTAGCCCTGCATTTATTCTGTGGGACAGGCTGCAGCATCTCCCCTGCACAGCAATGCCTGGCAGTGCCTCATGGTAAGAAGTGCTGTCCAAGCCCAGTGTTTGGTTCATCTGTTCAGTGTTATCCAGACTGTCTGCCTTCAGCAAATGCCATATGCAGCAGCTCGAGGACGCACACTGACACTGCAGGGGACCCCCAAAGTTCTGCCAGGGAGAACAGTCATCCTGTGGTCTATACGGGAGTTACTGCGGCTTTTCAAGCAGAGCCAAATTCCGTTACACTGCCTCTTCATGGTGAATATGTATGGATGCAAAGGCAGGTCGGTGGCAGACACTGGCCTTGCAAACCAAATCTTGCAGCAGGTTGGCAGTCAGTAGTGGAAAGAGATAGGAGGCAGGTACACCTGCAGATGCCAGACTGTCTCTGTCTTCTGGGGATGACTTGAAGATGGCCAGTTTGCAACAGCTGTGGGCAAACAAAAGGGTGAATCAAACTGTTAGAAGCTGAGGGGCTCAGATTAAAATATCAAAACCATGAGTGATGAGCCCCAGTGAGCCCATTAGACACCATGTGTTGTTTCAGCACTGTCAGTCATTCTTTTCACATCTGATGCATGGTCTGAACATCAAAGGGTGAGTGAAGGGAGTGTGAGCCAGGCATTTTCACCAGACTACTTTGTATGAAAGATCATATGTGCATCCCTTTTCCACTCTCTTTCAACCTCCAGCATCTAAAAAACCCACTATCCAGAAAAGTACCACCCCCTACGGTTAACTATATATAGAAAATTCCAGTCCTTATCTGAAGCATCAACCATACCTTTGATAACCAAATAACTATACTGCAAAATATGCATGACCTCTAAGCGTGGGTATAAAGACTGCTGCACACAAGCAATGCTATGGAGTTATCTAAGGAACCTGGAATGTTTGAAGGGTAACTGCTATATCCAGCAATGCCTCCCCAGGGTCATGCTACCACTGGCCTCCTTTGCCAGTGCAAAATGGGATGCTGGGGGATGTAACATGAATTCTAAGTCATGACTGCAGTACTCCTGTATGGCTGCAAATGGCTTTGCTGGCTGGACAGGATGTGGCAAAGCAGGATGGCCCCAGTCATGGTCCCCTGGTAAGGAGGGAGGAGGGGTTTGAGCAAAGACATGCCTGAGCCAATTAGCAGAAAAGAGGGTATTTATAATGGGAGAAGAACTTGGCTGTTTTTATTCCCACATCCCCTCACAATCACAGTGCCAGAGCTACAATTGCTCAAATCCGTCTCACAGAAAAAATACATGTTTCAACAAAAGGGTTTTTTTCCTCTCTCACACCACACATTCCTTCCACTTTTGCTTGGTTCCTCTAATTAAATCACCACCTCATGACCACAGAGGTTATTGCCACATTGCCATGTTGAGGCAAATTGAACATTATCTAATTTAACTGTTGACTCGAACAAACACATGGAAGGAATATAGCAGAAATTGCAAGAGACGAGACAAAACATATTTGTAAATAGCTAGAACTGGATATTAAATGATGAATCAAACTTTCAAATTCTCCTTTTGACTTTGTCAGGCAGTCTTTATATTAACATTTAAGAAAAGAGGGGCTATTCTTCAAACCTAAATGTTGGTTATATTTTGGTGCTTTTTAATCAGTATTTTAGGCAACTAAGTGCCAAGTGAAGCATACAAGTGTTAAAATTCAGAAGGCATATTGAAGCAAAAGAAAATGAGACTTCAAGTAAAAACTACAGGGTATGGCTCATGATGAGAAAGTCTAAATGGTGCTCGGTCTGAAATGGCTCTCTGATTTCTTAGCTTGATACCACTCTGGACATTTAAGCTCTGTTTTTCAAGTCAGACTACCATATAAATGCTTCTTAAATTGAACAATGGGGAAGGCAATGTATAGCTGTCCAGATAATGCTGTGGGGCTTTTTCTTTGCTAAAGCATCCTCTTGCTAGGACTCCAATGAGAAGGCTTTGTTCTCTTTTAACCTTACTGTGCCTCACCTGTCAGGTCCCATCTTCCCTCACAGAAAGGCTGGTTCAGTTGTGATCAACCTGCGGTTTGCTCAAGTTGAGATGTGATACAGACTTTTAACTGTCACCACCCTATGCCCTCTTTCTTCTTGATTGAGTTTCTGAGTCCAGCTTGGTTTGCTTTTGAAAGCCACCCATCCCAGCAATGGTGATGTTATGTTTCAGCTGGATTGGTACTCCTGGAGACCAGAGGGAAACACCAGACCTTTGCTGGTACTCTTTGCTTGTAAGAAAAGCCATATAATGGCCAGAATAAAAGAGCCCATGACTTTGCAAATTTATTCTGCTCCCAGATTCAGTGGGTCTGTTAAGCACTTTAAGCAGTTTGCTGATTCAAGCCTTATATGAATCACTGAACTGAAAAACTCTCTGCTTTCTCGAAGATGTCCACATTGACTTGATTTACACCTCACCTTGCCCTCTGAGGTTGGAGAACTCTTACGAGACATGAGATCCTGACCCTGGCTGTCTCCCAGTGGCCTTTATCAGAGTTTTTGAAAGTGACTGTCACAGTGCTCATGTTAATAATGGAAAGGTGAAGTTTGCTGACATCCATGGTTCACTATGGTCTGTGCTGAGCTTTCAGTTGAGCTCAGTTGAGACCTCTCTACCAAGTCCTTGCAGATCTACCATAAAGCCCTGAAATTCAGGAAGGACTGCATAGCTTTCAGCAAGATTATTTCTGTGAAAGAGATGAGGAATAAAAAAGGAGAGGTTACTGTCTCATAGGAACAGTGCAATGCTCTGCTGTTCTATGTATCTAACCCCAGTTCTTAGGACCTGATGTGAGAAAAGAGATTCCCCTGAGCTCCCTTGTGTGGGTGAGTGGTTTTTCAGTGCCTGGTCCTAAATGTTTAAAAGACAAGGTTTCTTACTCAATGTGTGTGTCTGAAACAAGATTAAACCCTCTAGGAAACACAGTTGCACTTAGAAAGGAATTTTTTCTCTGACTTAGACCATAAATATTTTTGAGGAATCCAAATGGCTTTAAGGGTGTGCCTTACTTTACTGGACTCTTCAGTTATTAAAAATACCAGGGCTTTGGAAAAATAAAAAAAAATTATATATCCAGGATAAAAGCAACTGACACGTTTCTAAGATCATGTTGTAGCTAATGGGTACTGAGACAGATACTCTTACAAAAGTGCAGCAGTCTGTGTTGGAAAGTAGCAGCTCTGTTAAGTTTGCCGTATTGCATATAGGCAAATAAGATAGTTGGAAATCCAAATAATAAGTTTTTTCCTTTTATTTTACAAGCAAGGGGTCACAATCTTTATTTATGGTTCAAAAGAGAGAGGACAGGTAATTGCTAGTATGCAAACTTTGTGAGCAAGCAGGCTAGTGCACTGAAAATGGTTCTTGGTGTTTCTATGATATCAAGGCTTTGTGTACATCAAGATACAAAAGATCAGAGTTCACTGATGAGAACAAGTAATCTTGTTTGACCAGCATCAAGAATGCATATTTCAAAATGTCTTGGTTTGTTGTTTGTTTTTTTTTTAGTTTTTTTTTTTTAGTTTTGTACTTTTTTTTTTTATTTATTTTAATAGACTGGGAGCACTCTAGGAATCAAAAACATGCATGAAAAGACAAAGGTTATGTATTATTTGTCTTAGAGTTAATACTTCCTGTAGATGCTGAGTTACTAACCATGAGAATTGTTACTAACTTTCCAAACACAAAATCTAGTGGAGGTTAGCGCTGATGTTGTGTAGAGCTGACAAACACTGTATAAAAAAGAGGATTGATCTTAGAATCAGCAGTAAGTGATGTGTCAGGCTTAGTCTCCCTTAATTCTCCACCTTAAGCACCAGACCTTTTCTTGTTGTGTCTCAACAATAAGTGATGCTCAGAGAAGTGCAAGGTACTCTCACCTAAAAGCATCAGTCCCCAGCTGTATAACAGATGAGGATCAAAACCCCTGTTTGAGTGGAGGAAGGTCTGGAATCCACTATCTTGGGTAAGCATGTATTCTTGTGGCAGCTGCCCAAAAGTGAGGTGATCAGATCACCAAAGCAGTTGACAGTAAATGCAGTGCAGTATGAGTGAGCTAAGCATGCTCTCAGCATTGGCAGGAAAATTAACCTCCTCTTTGTACTTGAGTTTTCTGTATGCCAAATGATTTTACACAAATGTAAATTCCCAGGCAGTTCTTGTAGGAGCTCTATTCCACAAACATCTCTTTTCAGCATTGCAGCCTTCTGCAGTTCCCAGAGAGGCTGGTAGCTGCAGAGGAGCAAAGACCTCTCCTAAACCATTTCACTGCTTGGAGTCTGCTGTGTTTCACCACTGGTTGCAAAATGGAGAAAAATTAGTAAGTAGGAGATCTGGATCACTCTGAAGTCAGACATCACAGTAGGCTCCCAAATCCATTTGAGTCCCTCAGCAGACTGCTCAAATGCAGCTCTCTGTGATCACGTCAAGGGTCACTTACTGGAGCCAAATAAGTATTCCGAGCATAAAGTTCTGATGCTCCTGGTATAAAAGGGAAGAGAGTGATCCCATGTGAAGCTGCATGTCTACATTTACTCTTTTCATCTGCCCTTTCTATGGGTCTCCTATTTTTTAAATTGAAGATCTTCCCAACTCTTGTTTTGATCCCGTTAGAGTATTGACAAATACATTATTGGCATTTTAGCAAGATCATTGTATCGTGTTTAGAAATTGTACCATTCCCCATCCTTGGAACAATATTTAAAAATTTAGTTCTTTTCTACAGACTGTAACTCTAGGAAAAATACATCAGAAGATGAAATGCAGCAGAGGATGCTATGGGGAATTAAGACATCATGCTCTACACTGATGAAATTACAGTAAAGAATTTTCTCGATTTAAAAAGATCCCATAGTTAATACTTAATTGAATAAACACTAAATGAATTCTCAGTGCGATTTTTCAAAGGTGCAGGGTGTTGACTGAACTCCACTTTCATTTATACAGATGGAGGACAGTCAGTAACTTCGGTGAGAACAACCCTGGCCAGCACTGCAAAGGCTCCTGCCTGAGGGTAATGGAGGAGGCAAGGAGGGAAAAGAGAGGAAAGGATTCAGTTCTGCAAGACATCTGCTCAGAGTAGTGGCAGTCTTCAGCATCAGATGTTCACAGTCAGCTGCCCTTAACTGGGGAAAATTCAGTCATGCTGATTTAAGTTTTCTTCATCTCTCCTGCCTGTCCTGCTCCTTCTCACCCACCCTGCCCCTCTAACATGTAGACGCAATTGTGCTGCTGGGATCACACTGCTAATGTCAGACACATCTTCACTTTGTCACATACAGAGCTTGTCCAAACATTCTCAGTAATGGGGAATGGGATGCTGATATGAGAAACCTGGGACTTGCTGCAGCAAGACTGTGCAGACTTGAAACTAATTCTAATTTTGTATGAGTTAGATATGTTCAAATATTACCACTCCAGGGACTAGAGTTACTACTGCCTCACACATTTCATTCCCTTTGAAGTGCAAGAGAGTCCTTATACTGGGAGAACCCACTCCTGTGCTTCCTAATTTCTCCCATGTTGTTTTTTTGTTTGTATTTGCTGTTGCCTTTAAGGCCTTGAACAATGAGGATCCTGTTCCACCTCTCTTCCTTTGTACTCTCCAATTTGGAGAAAACCTCATGGGGGGAATTTATGCATCATCATCCTCTATAACTGAAGACTTCTTTCCTCTCTTGCATGTAGTTTCAAAGACTGAATGATGTACTAATTCTGACTTTTCATCTGCAGGCACTGTAAACCCCAGAACATCAAGCTATTTTGTGACCTGATGTTGGGAATTTGTTACGGACTACTCTGTGGGCATTTTTCTTTAAACTGTAGTAATAGATACAGGTACGAGTGCATGTGTATGTGCACACATACACACACACACACACACAGACAGAAAGCCAGGGAAGGTAAGACTGTTTACTTTGGGATGGAAAAGACTATAGTTTCTAGCCTTGACTTGGATAATTGATTTTCCCACAGCTTTGTGGGAAATGATTTATATTACAGTCTTTCAATGATTTATAAAAGAGAAGCATGCAAACCCAAATCTGCTCTTATATATTCATAAATATATTTTTATGCATTTAAACCCCAAAATGCCTTGGTATAAAATGACTGCACGAATGGCACAATAAAATAAAAGGTAATAAATACAAAATTATCCTAAGTCGACAGCACACCTGGCTGCAGTGGAGGCAAAGGGCATTACTGACTGCTTCCCTGGAGGTGGAGCACAGCATAAGCCTCAGCCGCAATTAAACCCCTGCGGATCCTTTCTCCCTTCCTGGAAGAGAGCTGAGGCTGAGCCTTTAGGTGGAGCTCACTTCCCACTGCTCCTGTAAGAGAGCGCAGCAGCTCCTGTTGCCTACAGCTGACCTGGCTCAGCCCTGCAAGAGAGAGCCAGGAAAGCAGAGTTAATCTCCTGATTTTCACAGCTCCTGTAATAACCAGGTTACCCACAAGCTGAAAAATAATTTCTTTCGAAGGCTGTTTGAAGATGCCTTTTGTCCTGCATGCACAGTGTCAATTAGTCCATATAAGGGACATAAAGCTGCTGGTGGATCCACTTTGGCAAGGGTACATTGTCAGGGCTGGAGGTTTTGTGGGCACCTGCCTACCACTGCAGGATGAGTACGGTATCAGAGACTCTTTATATAGGTCCACACAGCCAGGGAAGCTCTCTTCAGATCTACATCACTTCCCAGTCTAAATGGATCCCATGGACCTTCAGCTCCAGAATGAGACATAGGGTGCCCCAGAAGCACAGGACAGCAGATGCATCCAGCATGTTTTGCTGCGTGGCTGAAGAAGGCTGTGCTGAGTTGTGGAACGAGGAGGGCAGTGTGGAGGCTGTATGACTGGGAGGAGGGCCATTGCAGAATCAGCATGAGGAAGCAGGCTTCTGTGCAAGTTTAGTGCTCAGCAAGAGAAATTTGGCAGGCTTGCATCAACTGTGAAGTGAGTGATTCCCAGTTCTTCCCATCCTTTCTGTGAGATCTGGCAAGCTGGACAGTAGGCAGAAATAAGTGGAAGAAGGCTTCATGTTAGCAGCAAACCCTAAATAAGTGGCTGCAGTAAAGTCACATGTGAGGGTTTGCAGTACTGTTTAACAAAGCCAGACTTGCGAAGATTGTTTATATCACACTGCAGAAGTCATACCACACATCACAAGCAGGTAATGTCTTAGCTCAGGAGGATGAAGAAAATGAGGAGATAGCTCTAGACAGCAGAAGAATATTCCTTACTTGCAAAACATGAAAAAGCAAAGTCAGTGCATTCCACTTGTTTTATTATGCATGAATCTGCCAGTAATATCACACCACATTCACAGAAGCGTCTGACATCATCCTAAATCTTGCCCATCATATTTTTACACTACCAAGCCTCCTGTGATGAACAGATATTTGGAATGCAAACTATTACAAAAGCAACTTCACACCAAGGCTGTCCCACTGCCAGTTGTAGGATGGTGAGGATCTTGTCTGGATACCAAAGAGGGATCAGGAGATGCCAAATACCCTGTTGAAAACCTGGAAGAGAATGAAAAGTTTAGAATTGTAACAACTGTCCAGGCTCACTGCGGCAGGGCTGAACTAAAAACTGGGTGATTAGAAGAAACCTGGGCTGTGGGGTCAATGTGCAGACAGCTTCTCCTGACTCTGCTGCCAGAGTGGTGATGTGTGTTAGCAACAGGGTTGCTCTAATGCTTTTGTCATTTCATGGCATTTTGTGAAATACCATGACTGTGAGCTCTTGCTCCTTCTGGTACTTAACCTAAGTAGAGATGAAGTTTGGTCAGGGACAAACAAGGCTGATACTGCCAGTCTACAGCTTTGGACTGAAGATCTGTCTTGCAGCATCTGAGTTTATGAAGCTGGGGCAACTAAAGGGGAGGCAAAGGTCAGATATTTAGTTAGCAGCCAAGGCCTTTAAAGAGCAGATTTTGTGATACAGCTTCAGCTTTGTACTTAAATGATATTTAAGTCTTTACAGCTGAGAATCAGTAACAGGTAGAAGAGGAGATGTAAACTAATGCCTCTAAGGAAGAACTGTCAGCAAATGCTATAGGCAAAGAAGAGTCCAGAAGTGCAAGAGGCATTTTGAAAGAAAAGAAAACAAAAACCAGATCTAAGCCTAAATCCAAACCAGACAGGCTTTGTAACTCTGCAGCCTGCAGAGCTACCCTTCTTTCTCATGTTAATGCCTGCTTATTTTTGTTGGATTCTCAGAAATTCCTGGTCTTCTTCTCTACTTGTGAAAGAAAAGAACAAAAATTCTGAAGCTTGTGAATATCTGTAAAATATGTAATGGTTCAGTGAGCTGTTTTCCAGACAAAACTTCATCAGATGAAACTACATCTGTACTAAAAATCCTTCCCCATTCTGTGATCCCTCATACCAGTGTCCAAACCTCCCTCTCATGCATTTGATAAGAAGTTTTGATAGGAAAACAAGTTATAAGGGAAACCACATTTTAACAGTGTTGCTGGTGCATGCTTCTCATTCTGTTATTACTTCCTTTTCCTTCCTAGTCCCCTGTTTTTTTTCACATGATAAAGCCCAACTACTAGAAATGCAAGCAACATTAGCAATTTAAGATGATCTCATAGGTCAGAGTTAGGAAGACTCACCATCTCTTCACACAACAGACCACTACCCACTACAGTAAGTAGTTCTGAGACTATTCAGTGCTGTAGCATTACTCCTATTTGTAGGGTAAATACTCTTCTCACTGGTTTTCTTCCACACTCTAAAAATGTGTACCAAAACATGACTGAATATAGTAAATACAGCATATCATCCTGTGTGTTATATAGAACTTAGCAGGTGGGGTTTGGCTCACAGATCAAGGCACCTAGAACAAGCCTATGTCTAACTTCCTGATGCAGTCAGTGGAGATCCTGTCAAGACAACTGAGTCTAGAATCAACTCACCTGACTCAATATTAATGTATACCTCTGGGTGATCTGTCTAGAGTGAGCTGTCTGTCCTGACTAGATACCTGTGGATTATAACAGCAAGTTAGACACCTATTGTATAGGTAAACATATCCTCTCCAGTGTTAATCTGCAAGCTGAATCAACCTATTTCTTTCCTCAAAAAAGGAGAGCAATTCCATTACTATAATCTATTACTTTTACTATCATTCTTACTGCAGAACATCACACGTACATATCAATATACTGTACACACAGAAAAAAAGACCAGTTTTAACTCAGAGAACCCAGATCCAGGTACAGCAGCTGTAGAGTTCAATAGGAGTCACAGGGATGCTCACTCTTACCATCGTCTCTCTAGTGATATCCTCACAAATAAAGTGAGGAAGTATGGTCTTGTGAGAGGTGAGCAAGCAACTACTCTCAGTGGGCACTGTCAAAATGGGAGATTACATCAGTTTGGGCCCTTTATATTTTCACTGATGAATGAGATGATGGAATAGACAGGATTTTACTGTATTTGCACACAGCATTAAGCAGGAGGGACTGCAAATACAAATTAGTATTCAAAGCAATCCTGACAAACTGACGGTACTTCCCAAAGTAAACAGAAGACAGATCTGAAAGATGCAGCAGACAAGAAAGAATAATCAGCTGTACAAATACAAACCCTCACCAGGAGAAGATACAGGAGTTATGGTGTGTCACAGCAGAGCATAAGTCAATAACATGTTGTTATAAGAAAGCTAAACACAATAATTGGTGGCATCATGAAGTACCCAAAGCAATCCTTCCACTTTGTTCAGTGTTAGTGAAGCTTCAACTGCAATACTGTCATCAGTTTTGAGCTCAAGAAAGAAGTCTGTTCACTGGAGAAAGTATAGAGGTGAGAAATTTCAATAAATCAGAAGTCATGAAATCATGGCCTTTAAGAAAGAATTGAAGGAGTGAGTTGTATAACCTAAAGAAGGCTGAGAAAAAATTGGCTGCAAATATTAAAATATGCAAAAAGCAGCTGCAGGGATTAAATTCATTGTATCCATAATGGAAAAGCTTTCTTACATGAAAGACAATGAATGACTGGAAATACTTGCAGTATGTGGCTGTTAAGACATATCCTTGAGTGCTTTTAAGAACAGTTTAGAGAAATGTTTAGGTATGGTGTATCCTACCTCAGATGGTGCAGTGAATTAGATTATCTCCTCAGGCTTCTTTCCATGCCCCTGTGTGTAACAGTGCATCATGACCATTTTGTGACAATATCTTTATCTTGGATAAGTTCATGATGTATGACCCCTAAGGAGAGGGTTAAAAAAATGTGCCACTAAGCTAAGTAGAGGAGTTCAAAGCATGTGTCCTCATTGCAGGGGCTGCCACAGAAAACTTACTTCAAAGCGATTCTCTGACTGGGAAGCAGAAAAGGCGAGTCACTTGCAAGCTGCTGTTGAAACTGAGCTAAAAAGACATCAGAGCTGCAATGTTTAGAAAGAGTAAATATACCATGAATTTGTTTCACATAATGGGGCAGACTGCACAGGCCTAGGGGCATTTGGCTTGTTAAAGTGTAGTCTAAGGTAGCCTATTTGGCCTGACTTTGGTTTGGGAAGAGGAAATCTAGCTTTAGCTTGCAACTGTGAGCATGCTCTCTCAGCACCCTCTGCAAATGCCTGTAGATGTGGGGCATTGAAAAGTCTTGAACAAACCTCTCTTCGTCTGTTTTTACCTTTTCCCCCCACATTTTCTCTCTGTGAGTGACTTGATTCTTTTCCTCCTGGTTTTCATTTTCTACTACCGTTCTTGCTTATGCTCTGCACTTTCCAAAGACCCTAAAACTCTTGTCATGTAGCCAGGAGGCTTAGAAATCCCTTGAGGCTTGAAGTCAGGTCCTTGACACAGACAGTATCAACATTAGTCCTTCCTTACTATAATGCTTCAGCAATAAACAGATATGCCAGTAGTCTAAAGTACCGTATCAAGACCATATGAAATAAGATATCCTGGTATTGAATAGGAATGGAGAGGTTTAAGCTTTATAGCTGTGAATGTCTATAGGAAAGGGGATGGCCAAAAGGTGGGGAAAAAACTGTTTTGAAACCTCAGAAAACAGACCAAGAGAAAGTATTTTGAGGGTAGAAGGTAGTGGTAAGGCATAGGAATATGACTTCCAACTACAATTCAAAAAAAGATGCAAGTGCTGGTTCCACAGCGAATAGGTACACAGTTACACTGTCTGTAACAGCAGTCATCTCCCGGAGCTTCTGCTAATGGCAAAGAGCAAGGTTAAGTGAGGAACCTCAGTGGTGAGGAACCTCAGTCTTCCACAGAGTGAGCTCTGCCATGTGCATGCTTCTGCTAAAGCACTATAGGCCTGAAATACCAATTCAGGAGGCTCCTGGGCAGGTTCACTGACTGCTTGTAACACAGCGTCACCTTTTACTAAACCCTGTTTTCCACAAGAACTGATCAAAGCAAGTGCTTCCACTTTTTATAAAAGCTGATTATGCTTTTCTCCAGTTTTCCATCTCCCTCCCCTGCAACCCCAGCTAGAGGGAGTTACATGTGCATCCCTTGCTTTTCTACCTTCTTACGTGTACCCTGGAAACAGCTGACTTTCAACTGAAGCAACATTAAAATGTCCTCTCCTATATTCACAGACAAGCTAGTGGGGAAAAAAGAAAGACCACAGAAGCCACCAGGAAGGAGCTAGGCCCAATTCCTCATCCTTTGGATTCAGCAGAGTACCTCATCGTACAATATAAAGATGTGTCACACCATACTTTTTCTAGTTTTAAGTTTTGTGACCTTTCCTTTCCCTGTTTGCATGGACAGATAGCAGCAAAAGCCTGCTGGACACTGGCTCCTCTGCTGCCTTTCAACATGTGAGGCAAAGAGAGATCCATGTTGCCTGAGGCTTGTGATACAAATTGTTAATCTTATGATATTCCTCTTGAGTATTTATTTGTTACAAATATTTACAATAAATTCAATAATGTTGAAACACAACAAAAATTGCTACAGTCTAAGATTAATATTAGTGCATGATAGGATGGAACTAATGCTAAGTGCAGAATATACACAGTGATGGCTTGAGTTTGAAATGAACTATATGATGCTGCATGTGGAATATATGACTTTTAAGCTACAGCTTGTATCTAGAAGTGCTATAAGTATTTCTTCACAGTAAGACATTCAAGATCTATTCTATTTCTAGTTGATAGAACTGAGATGCATTTCATATCAGCCAAAGGCAGACATACATTTATGAAGAGAAAGGTTCTTTTTTTTAAGCATCTCTAATAATCATAGAATGGTAGAATCGCAGAATGGTTTGGGTTGGAAAGAACCTCAAGATCATTTAGTTCCAACCCCCCTGCTATGGGCAGGGACACCTCACACTAGACCGTGCTGCCTGAAACTCTGTCCAGCCTGGCCTTGAACATTGCCAGGGATGGAGCATTCACAACTTCCCTGGGCAACCCATTCCAGTGCCTCACCACCCTTACAGTAAAGAATTTCTTCCTTATATCTACCCTGATCTTCCCCTGTTTAAGTTTGATCCTGTTACCCTTTGTCCTATCATGACAGTCCCTAATGAAGAGTCCCTCCCCAGCATCCGTATAGGCCCCTTTCAGAAACTGGAAGGTTTCTATGAGGTCTCCACGCAGCCTTCTCTTCTCCAGACTGAACAACCCCAGCTTTCTCAGCCTGTCTTTGTATGGGAAGTGCTCCAGTCCCCTGATCATCCTCGTGGCCCTCCTCTGGACTTGTTCCAACAGATCCATGTTCTTCTTACATTGAAGACACCAGAACTGCACCCAATACTCCAAGTGAGGTCTCATGAAAGCAGAGTAGAGGGGCAGGATCACCTCCCTCGACCTGCTGGTCACGCTCCTTTTGTTGCAGCCCAGGATGCAGTTGGCTTTCTGGGCTGCAAGCACACACTGAAGCCGGCTCATGCCCAATTTCTCTTCGACCAACACCCCCAAGTCCTTCTCCACAGAGCATCTCTGAATCACTTCTCTGCCCAACCTGTAGCTGTGCCTGGAATTGCCCTGACCCAGGTGTAGGACCTTGCAATTGCCTTGTTTGAACTTCATGAGGCTGGCATTGCCCCACCTCACAAGCATGTCAAGGTCCCTCTGGATGGCATTCCTTTCTTCCAAAGTATCAACCGAACCACACGGCTTAGTGTTGTTGGCAAATTTTCTGAGGGTGCACTGAATCCCACTGTCCATGTCACTGACAAAGATGTTGAACAGGATAGGTTCCAACACAGACCCCTGAGGGACACCACTCGTTACTGGTCTCCAGTTGAATGTAACTCTCTGCATGTGGCCTTCCACATACTCTAGAAGGCATGAACACTGTTTACTTTAAACAAGCTTATACAAAGGAAAACATGACATGAAAAATTGCAGGTATGATATTGGGAAAGAAAAATCAAACTTTTTGATAAAGCAATGTTCCCTGGAAGGGGTCCGTAATTGTCACATCATGTTATATTCAGAGTGGCTAGAAAGACTGTTCAAATGAACAATACCACTGCTTATTCTTCCAGGTTCCTCTACACCTTCTTAGGCCAAAGTCTCATTATTTCCTCACATGGATTGGAAACGTGCTCAGTATCAGCACTGCCTGAAATAGGGTGAATGCAGCCTCCATCCTGGTTTCAGAAGGTCTCTCTGGCCCTCCATCAACACTGAGCTCATATGTAACCTGTGAGTTTATCCATCCCTGACCTTTTGAACAACCTGAGTAAACACAGACACTACTGGCCAGCCCAGCTCTGCAACACAGTTTTGCAGTAGCACTGAACCTAGAAGACAGTTTTGTGCATAGTGATCTCCTAGGGGTGTGAAAATGCTGCTGTTTTTCTCTGAGAGACAGCTCAAGGACAGAACAGAGGGATTTAAGAGTTTGACTCTCAGGTATATAATTCAGTGGCTACTGGCCAGCTTTTGCAAGATCTCCCACTGCTCATAGTGGGACCAAGTCTATGGAGCCCAGACCCCAGGAGTTGTGCAATGAAGTGCTAGTCCATGCTGTGCAACACCTTCTTCAGAGGAAAACCTATTCCTGTTTCACAAGAGATTGAGATTTTAACACAGTAAAAGCCAGTATTCATGGGGGAATGTCTACTAAGTGCTGGTTTAAAAGACACAGATACATCAAAGAATCTCACTTAAGAATACATTCTCTCATTAAGGAAGCCACAGGGTTATACAGTGTTTACCATCCCATAATCTCCTATGAAAATGTCAGGATTTTTTTCAGAAATACACATATATTTGCTTATTCATCACAGTAGGTTTGCTTTGCTTATCTCTACTGTTTCTATTGGTCAGTTAACCCAGACAAAATACCCTAATGAACTCAGGGTATTTGAAATCACTAGCCAATATCCAAAAAGGCCGTTTGTTTCTGGTATCATCTACACATATTCTCCAAGTATGAAAGTATGCAAATATACTTAGTTTATTAAAATCTTACATCAGTGCTAAGACATTTATGACTGTGAATTTATAAGACCTGACTGACAGACTTACTTCAGTTGCTTTACTTGAGTGACGTAACTTAAAAGTCACATTTATTTGCCAGAAGAATTACCAGATGAGATATTTATTGTACCTTTGTCCAGTTATCTCTTGACAGGCACCAATTCCAGAAACATGTATGGCTTAGACAAAAGTCAGTCTAACATCAGTGAACTGCTTGCAAAAGTTAATGCTCATCTAAAATCTCGTATGAAAAACATTTTTTTCTCCAAACCCAGGAATTTTAGAATAGCAATAAAAACCTTAACACAGGCTCTCAGAAAACAGTCCCTGACACCAGTACAAATCTCTCCAGCAACCCTGACAGCCTCCAGAACAAGATCACAAAACACATCAGTGATCAGCAATATACCAAGCAAAAACAAAAGTGGCAGAAGTTGCAGATGACTATAAAGAAGTAGCCCCTCACACCACTGTCTGTGATACTAAAAAATTTCAAACAGTGAAATTTATTTTCTGACCTATCTCCAAACTGATGGACATAGTGGATGGACCAACCTACAGCTGAACTGGACATACGCACAATATAAACAAGAGCAGTAAGCAGGGCTACTATATTCAGAAAGATGTCATAGCCATTTCCCTGACCACTATGCTTATATTGCAGACATATGCAAGTAACAGGAATAGAGACACGTTGTGGTTGAGACAGACAAACAACTTGTGGCATGCTTCTTTGGGGATTAAGTAGAAAGTTCTCCTTTACTATTACAAACCCTCGCTTATATACATTTTCTAGCATACATGCGTCTTTTAGCATTGGTTACATCAGTTAGCAACAGCACATTATTGGATGACCCTTTACAGCATTACTAAAGTCTGTTATCTTGCCAAGCTCTTGTTCTGCAGTTAATTACTCCCTTTGACTCGCTCACTCCTTTGGATGCCTTCTGCTTTCCCACCCAGATGGCTTCTGCTTTACCATCCAGATACCTTCGATGTCTCATTCTTTGTGGATAAGCTTTAATATCTTCAAGGCTGAGTTCTAACTTCATGCCCTCAGTCAGGAAATCCACGGACCTGCTGTAGCGCCCCACAGAGACAAGGAAGTTCAGGCTTATTCAGGAACAGTAGAGAATGCCAACAATGGGGAACCAGAAAAAAATATTGCAAAATAAGATAGACTAAAAGGATGTTAGGGAAGCAAGCAAGACTTCAGAATGATTACAGACTCGGATCAGTGATTGTCTGAACCCAGGGCATCATCTGGAGTTCTAATAGAGCATTTTAAACAATAGAATTCCTATCTGAACCAACAAAGCAGCTAGAAATAGCCTTGCAGAATACTTTGCTGCAGGTGCCTGCATACAATGAGTTACAAAAGTCTGACACACCACCATTGGGTATTGACCATTCCCCAGAAGGGCATGGGAGAAATCAAAGTCCACTGCATACATAAAGGAGGCAATCAGTCAAATGCACATGATGGCTCAGGACCAAGATTTTAATCCCAACAGAGAAAGCACAGAAGGCTCACCTTGATTTTTTCTGCCATCTGCTATGAAATGATAATTGCCAGATGAAGGATCACTGCAGTTCTCCCAAGCATGCAGACATTAGGGCCAGGTATTTGAATGTTACAAGCTTCTGTTTTCATACCACAACCTAGATGGCTGGTGATATTCTAGATTTTGGATAATATTCTGATTCAAGAATCTAGTTCACTAAGGTAGATACAGGACCAGGTGAGGTCTTAGGTAAAATAGTCAAAGTTGCTCTCAAACCTAACAATTCAATTCAATAGAGTCACCAGCAACAAGAAACTAGATCTCTTTGAGCTAAGGCATGGGACAGAGACAAGGTCTCCTGGTGCTGTCCATCTGGTTGCTCATCTCTGTAAAGTAACAGCTTTTTAAAATATCCCATCTAGTAATGACCTCCTCTAAATCTACTTTCTGTGAAATACAAGACACAGTAATGCTATCTACATGCTGGCTACCTCATGAAACCAAAATACGGATCGTGAGAAATGTGAGAAGAGGTCAAATAATGATTTTATCTGAAAACTATTGTTCAGTGTCTATATGTGACTGTTGAAATGCTGAGGTACCTAAACTCAAAGTACTTTTATTTTGTTGAAACTAGAATATTGGCTTCTGTAGGAGATCTGTAAGCATAAAGTGAATGCAGCAGGCTCATTTGACAGAAAACAGAACTCTGACTGATCCTAGTTGTACTGTAGAGAAGTGCTAATGGAAACATAACACCTTTGCAAGTTAGGCTTATTAAAATAACCAAGCATTTCAAAATAAGCAGGCTGTAAAATCAAAGACAATAAGCAAAGGCAGACCTAAGTACTTAGGTTGGCAAAAATACCATGGAGACAATATGAAAAGCTCTGCTCATTATTAGACCATATTCTACAGATCCTTTTGGGTTTTTTTAGTTGTCTGTAAGAGATTTATCTTCTGTGGAAATGAGTTAAAGGAAGCATACAAGGAAAAGTTGATAAGGAGCTGGACTTGGGAATTTACAGAGTAAGTAAAGCTTTTGGAGAAAGTTTACGTCTGAAAAGAGTGAAAACTGTGTATACAATAGAAAGGAAAAATGAGTATGGAAATCTACCCCAGTCCTCAAAAAACAGGATCAAGTTCTGATCCAGAGGATTTTGCACAGAAAGATTCAGATTAAACTCAGAACTTTGCAATGCTAGTATTTTGAATGTTTAGAAAACACAGAGTGCAAAGGGCAACTATAAGATTTGATTCTGGTCCAGCATACAGTTAATGCTGCTTCTCTCTGCGGGTGATTAAAATCTGTGCTATGACATCAATAATTATCAAGGCCCCTTTCTTCCTATGTGAAGAGGTTTTCCATGCCCATTTAAGAAGCTGTATCAGCTTTGTTTAAGGACACTGTGGGGCACTAATGGAAGGCACAGAGAATGAACAGAACACACAGATGTAATTCTAGCCTTGGAGGAAGAGCAAAGAGCCAGTTCATCTTGAAGTCACAACCTTCTCCTGCTTCTCAGAATGAAAGAATAGATTCTGTGGTCTGTACAAAAAAATATGAGTGGTAAGTTTCCAGGAAAGATTTGTACTGGTTTCTCTTTTTTTTCCTAGGTAACAAGTATTACTTAGCATTTCTGTCACCTTCACTGAAGAACAATATGAGTAGCAATTTGCTCCCCAAGTACATTACCTGGATTAGCACTTAGTTCACTAGTTCTAATAATCTGAACATTGAACTAGATAAAGTTCAAGTCAATTAGTTCAGTGTCCTTGGAGAAAGCCAGGCATCTCAGGAGAAAAGTTGTCCCACCTCTCTTGATTAGCTATCGTAGTATAGTATTAATCAGTCTGCAGACCTATTTATCTCTTCCAGTGCCCAGAGAAGGGAGTTTCTTGGCCAGTGCAGAGGGTCAACATAAGAGGAAATGAATCCCACCTGTAAAAAGTATAACCTCTTAACATTCTCCTCTTCAAATTTAGATTTTTCACTAGCAAGCATATTTCATGAAGTTAATTATATTCAGGCTTTTCACTGGAGCCACTTCAATTTATACAGGGCCATCTTGGATAATAGAAGTGTGCACAGATGTTAAGAAACGTCCCCTTCGTAGTCACAGCAGCATTATCATATACATGCACAGTAATACATATACACATGAATAATAACCTCCTCAGTGATAGTAACCTCTATATCAGTACATGATAGCCCATTGTTCATTATTTCAGTTCTTTCCTAACTTTGCACTGTAGGAGCTTCCAGAGTACCTTCCTGAATACTTTTTCCTGCAGAAGAACATGAGCTTCAATACTGATATTGGTCTGTTTCACCAAAGCTAACAATTAGAAAATGAGGCATTAGAAGAAGAATGGGGAAAAAGGCATAACAAGGAATCACGGGAATGCAAGCCTAGGAGCTACTTTCGACTCCACTTCAGGTGAAATGGGTTAGGAGTGAATTAATGATTCTGGCAGTGGCCAGACGGACAGGGAGCTATTTTTCAAGTGACACATGGAAACGATGTGCTGTGACTTCATAGAATAGACTCATAGAATAGTCAGGGTTGGAAAGGACCTTAAGATCATCTAGTTCCAACCCCCTGCCATGGGCAGGGACACCTCCC